>NW_019292834.1:0-48638 GCF_000500325.1 Leptinotarsa decemlineata
AACTTTTCTTGATATTTCCTTATACCTACCTGTTACCGTTATCGAAATATGGTACTGAAATTTGTTTGGAGTTAGGTGCTATTAGGAGGCTTTTCACACTTCAGCGTAATCTCCGTTACTTCAATACAGGGTGGTGAAAAAAAACCAGTTTTTTCGTTTGCACGAAAAAGTGACTGAGTTAATTATTTCAAATGGAACACCCTGTATATTTTTACAAATTCAGAAAGCTGTTGAAATTTACTTTCTATGTATATCATACTATACCTAACTAGTCAAGTCCCTTCAGAGGGGTATGCCCAGTAACATTGTGACATTCTCCTAATAATATTGACATTTTCGTCACTTCAGAAGTTTCAAATACCTCCATAACGATGGAACAAAACTGGACAAACGAAATTCTTATGAATTTGTTTGGACAGTGTGATACAATTATCAGCAAAACATCCAGAAAGTTTAACGAAAGATATCCGAATCTACCACTAATGAATATCAAAAAATGTATGCGAGTTTAGAACAGTTTCAATATGTTTTTGTGAATTAAAAAAAAAACATGAAAAAAACTTGAATGTGGAAATATTGATATAGTCATGAAAAAGTAAAATAATCAAGTGGAATATTTCAAGCGCTGGCTGTTCACTTTCAAGCACTTCATAATGCGGGTGTTGACTTCTTTCGTCATGGCACATTTGATTTCATTGGTATCCAAATCTTCAAATGTTTGGGTAATCCTTTCTAACAATTCATCTCTCGAACGCACTGGTGTAAACTATTTCTATAAACATTTTCCACAGATGAACATTTAATGGATTAAGATCGGGTGATCTCGCTGGCCAATTCCATGGCCCCAAGCTCTCTATCCACCGATCGTCAGAACTTATCCAGTTCTACTCTAACTTCTCTTGTACAACGTGCAGAAGCTACTCTTGGTACCAACATTTTCGAAATTCTTCTAGTGGTCGATTATCGACGAAGCTTTCTACAGTAATCACCAAAATATTACCAATATATTCAGGTACCTTCTGGATGTTATTGATTCCTCGTATATCGCGTACCTTAATTTGTTGTTCATTAACATGCAGAAATCATTAAAACTAATTTTTTCTTGAACTCCGGCTTCTTTTGTGTTCACTGGCCCAATAATGACAATTTTTTATATAGAAATTTCCTCCTATCGAATATTTCGATTCATCAGTCCAAATAATTAAAAAAAAAGATTCTTCTTGAATGTGTATCAACAACATTTCACAAAATTCAACTCTCTGTTAGAGGTCTTGAGGCTTTATTGCTTGAATTTTGGTGAATTTAAAATTATGCATTTTATGTTTTCGCAAGATTCTTTGAAACGATGAATATTTTGTACCCAAATCTTCTTCAGCACTTCTTATCGATGACTCGGGAAATGCGTGAAAATATTCTAAGAAATTAATCTATTTCTCTTCAGAAGTTACGGGTCGAGGTAAGTTTCGTAATCCTTTTAGATAAGAGTTGATCCAAATGCATTGAAATTATTCTGAATTCGTATAAATTTCTTGAGGTTTATTTGCGTAGATTCGGATACCTTTCGTTGAACTTTCTACATGTTTCACTGATAATTTTATCACACTGTTTGATTCCATCGATTTGAAGGTATTTGAAACTGNTAATTTCAATATTGTAACTTTTTTAGTGCTTGTGAAAAAAATTGTTATACAAATTTTATGTACCCCCTTTAAGGGGATGTATCTTAACAAGAGATGCTCCATTGAAATTACTTTATGTAAAAGATCCTATCTTTTTTTGATGAGGAGTCACCTCCTTGAATGTTTTACACTTGTTGAGTTACACCCTGTATAGGCTTTTCTCCATCATCGCAGCAACTTATTGCTGCTCATCTCAATGAACGTACACAAAGAGTTATACTGAACTCAACATCATCAGACTCGATTGAAATCTTGTGTGATGTACCTCAGGGATCAATATTGGGACCGCTACTCTTCACTATTTACACCTCTCAATTCTGTGAACATTTGAAACATGTGACATCACATTTCTATGCGGATGACACGCAGCTGTACCTCGCTTTTGATGAAAAAGATATTGTTGCTACCTGCAATGAAGTTAACGAGGATCTCGCAAGGCTTGTCGATATATTAGAAAAATTCTGTTTGTCCATCAATCTAACCAAATTCAAAGCTATACTTTTCGGTAGACACTCGACCAAAAATAGATCACGACCCCTGATTTCCCTTCACATTCGTAATGAAACACTCGAATTGTCAAATTGCGAAAAAAAATTAGGCCTGTTTCTTGATGACTCCCTCACATTTTCCACGCATATTTCACATATAATCAAAAAAGCTTTCGTAAACCTAAAACTGATCTATTCCAATAGAGAGATTCTAAATAAAGCTTTCAAAATTACCCTATGCGAGTCACTCGTCTTAACACGGCTAAATTACTACGATGTTGTTTATGGGCCGGCTATCAAAAATTCCGATAGAACTCGCCTACAAAGACTCCAAAAATTTTACATCCGACTGATATGCGATATTAAAAGACGGACTCCTACCTCAAGTTACATTACTGGACTGGGCTGGTTGCCTATGAACAAAGGACGTATTTTGCATTGCTGTGTATTATATCACAAAATTCTACTCACAAAAAAACCTTCAAATCTCTACTCAAAAATTCAGAGGCGTTTTGAAGCGCACAATGTAAATGTCCGGTTTCGACAGAAATTATCTGTACCCATGCACAACACTTCGCTTTACCGATCTTGCTTCTCCTATGGCATCGCTAAAATTTACAATTGTATCCCTGATGATTTCAAAAACTTGTTAAAATCTTTAATTTCAAACAAAAAGTTGAAGGTTTTTTGCTGAATGGTACTTTAACAATATATTTCTGATTATATTGATGAACTTATGTGAAATTCATTGCACTTTGTGACATGATTATTATTTCTATTTATATTGATATGTAAATTCTTTACCATTTGTACCATGTTTATGAGTTTGTATATTCTTTTTTTTTTCTGGAGGGATCCGTTCTTATCACTGGTCTCTTCACGTGGTTGCGTGGAAGAGCGCTATTCTATCGTTCTCATAAGGTAGAAGAGCAAACGATGCCATTTGCTACTCATTATTAATCAACCTTGTTTTCTGTAACTGTTGTTTGTGTAGTAATAAAAACATTCATTATTATTATTTTCTTCACCGTAGTGCGCGCTGGTCAGGCCCTATCCCCCAAAGTCCCGATACATTCGGGAGGGCGCGCCAGCATTATCAACTAATGACCACTCCCCACACCGTGGGGTAAGTGATCATTGGGTCCGAGAATCATGTGCAAGCGCAGTGAGCCAAGAATGACAGCCTTCTGCATCTGTGCGGCTAAGATTTCTGCGGCAAGCCGGTATGATTTTAAGATTCGAGAGTAGAGAGGACATCATTTCATCAAGGACTCCAATAATCAGAACAAACATCTTGACAGAGTGATCTGGATAGAGTCTGCGGAGTTCGAGGAGAANTAGCACTTTGTCAATGAGATTTCATCTTCGACAATAAAGTACATTTTGATTTGATTTGATTTGATCCAATACGTTTCGATCCATCAAAAGCCGCATGGGAGCTGACGCCCAGTTGGCATAAAATTGCCTAACAACATCATATAATAAGCTGAAAAGAGGTAAAAAAATGAAGTTTGGAAAAAATGAACAGAGGACAAAATTCTCTTTCGTTCAGTATACACAACGACATAGTAGAACAAATGTTTATTATTATATGGAGTTGCAAAACAACATTACGTTAAAACTGGCAATACTTTTGAAACAACCTAATGATATATTTAAAATTTGAAATGAAAGTATAATTATACTGTAAAACTAGTTGAAAGTCTATTTCGGTTTATCTGGAAATGAACCGAAATCAAGAATACTTATGCGTCATCTCAATTAGAAAAGCAGGAATAATGACTATTTTGAATCGATTCTGAGTCTACATAAATAAAAGCCACAATAACAAATATTTCCCAATGGAAATTATTTGATAAATTGCCAAATGTTTTTATTTTATCCTCGATGTCTTTTCAAACAATCAAAATAACCTGATTTTGTTTTGAAATAAATCTTATGGTGCATTGCATAATCTGATTTTTGTTTTTGGTTGTCGTGTGTACACCATCAATACATATACAGGCTTTTTTTAAGGACAAAACACAAGCACTACAGAAAAATCCTTGAGGCGGTGGATGGCATATTAGACGTTTCTGTTGAACTAGATAACAGGTCACTTTTAAAATTTAACTGAGAGCAAATTCGGACATTCTCTATCCAACTAAAATATTTTCGACAATGCGGTGTTGCTACTTCCATTAGAAAGTAATAGCAACTTTAATTTTTAGATGAAACATCCTGTATCTGTAGAGTAGGCAGGGTGACTGTATGCCCGAGGAGTTGTCCTCCTAGATCATCGTCTATCCTATCCTCTCCAGGAAGGTGGACAGGTCACTGGGAGATATCTCCTTTATATCGGCATGTGTAGGTCAAGACTCGCCGAACACACACTCTCTCATTGACGATAACTTCGGACACTCCCATAGGACATGCCTGACAGTTTCATCTTCCTGTTCACACATCCTGCATAGAGGTGTGTCCACCAGCCCCGTATTATGGAAGTGTTTCCTTAGTTGACAGAGGCCAGTCAGAAATCCTACTGTTAGGCGTAGATGTTTCCTGGTCCAGGGTGATCCTGGCAAGATCGCATCCTTTGATTCCATCCCATTTCTTTAGGGATTGAGCATGGGGGTGACGTTTGGCTAGTTTCACAATTGTCGAAGTCATCAGGACGTAGGTGTCACTGGGTCCTAAAATTCTTAGTCCAGCCGCTTCCTTGGCTGAAGGGTCGACATTGCGATTACCTTTACTCCCGTCGTGTCATTTAACCCACCTCAGGATAATGTTATTATCCAACGAGGCTTTGGCTTAATCTTGGTGGCACCCTAGTACTAGCCCTAAGGTAACACGTTGTCTGTTCAAGGCTTGTCTGACATCAGTGCAGATTATTATGTTTCTGCCAGTAATTATTTTCCTGGTTATTTCTTTAATGGCGATTGAGATACCAGCCAGTTCTGTTTGAACTACGCTGGTATTTTTTTCCATTCCCCACTTAATCCTTAGGCTTAGTGATGTGGAGTACACTCCACCTCCTGATCCTTCTTTGGTTTTTGAGCCGTCAGAGTGTAACTGAATAAGTGTAAAACATTTAAGGAGGTGATTCCTCATCGAAAAAAAGATAGGATCTTTTATATAAAGAAACAAAAAGAAATAAAAGCATATCTTCTAGAAGCTTCTAACCCATTCCCCTGCGACAGACCGTAAACGCAATGCATATCAGCCATTTCCTCATTTGTGTATGCCATTTTAATAACAAATGAATTATTAAAGTAACAAATTAAGAACAGAACAACAACACCCAATTAGTATTAATTCAATTTATAAAATTCACAAACTGACAGCGTCATACCAATTTAATTGTCACTATCGCTAATAGCGACCTACTAGATAGATTAGTTTCGTATTTTCGCATTTATGACGATGTATCTCTGTAGTTGTTCCTAAAATGATTTTTTGCTGCGAACTGGTTTATTTTGGGCAAAAAACCCAAGAGACATGTTTTGTTTAGAATGAAACTATCGGAAATACATTTTAGGGGTTGCGTTTTCTACCCCTTACAACCATGGGGTAAACCACTCGCTTCACTTCACTCAAAGTTCTTGGCCTTTGCTTCCCTATAGGCGCATTTAGCCAAAATAAATTTCTGGCTAAGTGTCTTTTTGGTAGTACAAAACGTCATGTTTATTTCAATATTGTAACTTTTTTAGTGCATGTGAAAAAAATTGTTATACAAATTTTATGTACCCCCTTTAAGGGGCTGTATCTTAACAAGGGATGCTCACTGGCTGCCTGCAGCAGAGGTTGCACAGTAAGCGCTTCTCGCCAGAGGCGAGAGGGTTAATTGACCCATTCCTACTTAGAGGTTTAAACCAGCCGTGCGCAATCGTAACATGCCCATTAACGCAATCTCCTTTACTTACAGGTCCAGAGGGGTCAGACCAGTAATTAATTCCATTGCCGCGGTCGGTGTCATTCTCATGGCTCCTGTGATGTTTAAACAAGTCAATCGCTGCATTTGATATAATTTTTTCCTGCTGAGAAGGATCATCTCAGTCTTTTTGGGATTGATCGGCAGTGAGTCTTTCTTACATCATTTTCTAGTAATTTGAGCCTATCCTCTGCTCTATTGCATAATGTGTTCACAAATTTGCCGGTCTGCAAGATAACTATGTCATCTGCATATGCAATTGTGTAGAACCCATTATTGTTGAGGTGAATAATCTGGGTATCCAGAAATATGTTCCAGATAAGGGGTGATAAGACCCCTTCTTCTGTACATCTCCTCATGACCAATCCTCTCACTGCGATGTCTTCTAGATTGATACTTATTGCTCTACTAGAGAGCATCTTGAGTATCCATTCACCTACTACCAGAGGTACATTCCTGGAGTGTAGTTGCTGGGTAATTGTTCGAAAGGTTGTTTTATCAAACACTCCCTCGATATCTATGAATATACCCAGGGTGGATTCACTGTGTATATAATATTATTTTTGGAATCTCCAACAATTGCCCGACAACTTTTCTTGATATTTCCTTATACCTACCTGTTACCGTTATCGAAATATGGTACTGAAATTTGTTTGGAGTTAGGTGATACTAGGAGGCTTTTCACACTTCAGCGTAATCGCCGTTACTTCAATACAGGGTGGTGAAAAAAAACCAGTTTTTTCGTTTGTACGAAAAAGTGACTGAGTTAATTATTTCAAATGGAACACCCTACCTCAGGGATCAATATNAGAATGTCACAACGTTATTGTCAAATAGTAATCATGGCCTGCTTACAAAATACCGAATGGAAATACCATTCTGAAGGGAGACAAGTCACTTTTTCGAGCAAACTAAAAAACTGTTTTTTTCGCCACCCTGTATCGAAGTAACGGAGATTACGCTGAAGTGTGGGAAACCTCCAAATATTACTTAATTCCAAACAAAATTTCGGTACCATAGTGTTCCTTAACTCAAAGATAATATCAGCATTTTTAGAGGTCATGATTTCCGAAGAAAAAAATTGAAATTAATTAATATTTCGAAAACGGTAACAAAAAGGGATAGCGAAATATCAAAAGCAGTTGTCGGGTAATTGTTGCAGATTCCAAAAATAATATTATATACAGGGTGTTCTATTTGAAAAATCAAAGTTGCTACTACTTTCTTATGGAAGTGGCAACCCAGCATTGTCGAAAATATTTTACTTGGGTAGAGAATGTCCGAATATGAATTTTCAAAGTGATCCGGTGTCTTGTTCACCAGAAACGTCTAATGTGCTATCCACAGTGAATCAGTCTGTATAACAACCAAGTAACAACGAAGTGGGTTGATATTTGGATGAGTCATCAATATTTCGTATACCAAGTCACTGTGTCGTAACCTAAGTAACATGTTTTATATTTTAAGGTTTATTGGATATCTTTTTTCAATCAGAAGATTCAAAGTTAATCATCGAGAGCACTAGAAACAGTTGAGAAATAACGAGGCGAATTGAAATGTTACTAATGAGATTCATTCAAATTTTCACAATGAATGGTTTACTAAACCGCGTTTCGTTATAAATTGTAGTTATCTTAGAAGAGGGGTCTTTTCGTAATGAGTAAATTGAAAAAAAATCTACGTTTTCCAACAGTACTCTGAAAGTACCTGTGTTGAAACTTGTATTGATTCATTTATTTTTAGATATACCTTAGATATATCTGACTCACGATTGCCGTAAACGTATTGCACGTACTACTTTTCGTCATATCCGCTGTTGAGTAAATGATAAATGTCGATTCAGAAAATCCTGACCCACATGTATCTTTATCTTCCAGGGAAGTTACGGCAAGAATCAACCACCGACTTCCGACATGCGAAGCCCAGGGTACGGCATCCGCGGAAGTCACAGTTCGGAACCGTCTACGATGGAAAAACAACGGGCGTTCAACAATAATTTGGATGAACTCGATTCTCTCCTCTTGGATCTGAGTAGCAAGTATGGGACGTCGACTCCAGGTGAGAAGATAATTCCGTTTTTTAATTAGCCGAATAAGAGATTTCTCAAATAGTTTTAGTCACTTTAGATTGTTTGTTTACGTTTTTTAAAGCTGCACGTGTGGAGACGCGAGCAGTGAAGTGAAAATCTTATGTTTGGTTAGAAATTTCAGTGAGAATCAGTTTGCCTTGTTTTCTTGTTGTAAAAGTGTGTGCAGCCGTGAAAAGCTTCATTGTCGGATATTTCTGGAAAACAGAAAAAAAAATTATATTTGCCGTAACAATAGATCAGCAAAATTTTTTTCAATGAAAAGTACAAAAAAATTATAGGGCGTGAACTTTCATAAAATAATGACTGAATAGCAGGCGAATAGTAATTGTAATATTTGATTGGAGCTCTTTAAATAACATATCAGGTTGTTTCAAAAGTTTTTTCAGTTTTTATGAGCCTGCTTTGAACTGTAAATACTCAACCATAAATAAATACTTTAACTGTGAATACTTCTCCAATTCAATTGAATGAGAATGAATCGTAATGACCGAAGGCGTTTTTTTTAAACTGTTTTTTGTCCAGTCATTTTAGGTCGATTTAGGCCTATATTTCGGAAAGTTGACATACCCAGCTGTAAATTTGTATAAACTTTGTATTTTGGCATCATAAAAGTATTCTCAAAATTCACATATGATTCGACGGCTGCAACTTCAAAAATTGGGGGTCAAAAGTAAAAAGGTTCAAAGATTATTTGATAGTGGATTGCAAACTTTATTAGCTGTTTATAATGCCCCAAAGTCTGTAGATACTATCGATCATCTTCGTTATGCACAATATGTCAAGCTAACAAAGCTTAATAAACTTGTGCAGGATAAGATCCTAGGTAGCAGTAATCACACCACTCTCCTCAGCAATCTACGGTATTGCTCAGATAAAAAACAATAAAATTGTTGGTCGTAGTATTTACATGTTTACTCAGTTTACGTTACGCCCAACGATTTTATAATTTTTCATCTGATCATTACTGTAGATTGCTGAGGAGAGTGGTGTGATGACTGCTACCTAGGACCTTCCTAATTAATGTTTAGTTCTTAGCACTGTTTGGAACTTTTGGTGTAGTAATGAATATTACTGGAGTTCTATCCCAAAACCAAACCGGTATTTTAACACCTCGACACGTGTTTCGATCACCAAGTGATCATCTTCAAGAAGAAGATTAAACTCTTGAAGATGATCGAAGAGATCTGGGGAGTGTGGTGGATGAGAAAGAACTTCGAAGTTCAATTCGTTCAATTCTTCGTCCATTCTTGTTTTGTACATTACGTTTTGTTCGGCGTTGTCGTAATACATGTCGCTATGATACATCAAGAAAATATAACAAAGGATTATGTTGTTAATGGGAATGTATAACATCATTCACGTATTTAGTTGTGGAGCGATAAATATATGACTGTGTATGTTATTGAGTTTAATAACTTACGAAAATGTTGTTGTTGTAAAAAATGCGAATTTTCAATTTTGATATCGTTTTTTATAGTGAAAGGTTGGATGGGATAATTTCAGTTTTTTTGGCTTATCCAATAATAATGGTAAAGTATTAAAGTACTACATAGTTTGCGTTAAATAAGATACATAATACCGCCCCAATGAGCCATTTCAATTCCCCGTCTTTGACGGTGAACGAAATCTTTTGCTAAATGTTGAACTTTTTTTTCTGTACTTGGCAATTTCACCCTGAAGTTTAGGTTTTTTCAATAACAATTGTGTGCGGTATGTTTTCGAAGTAGATTCAACTTCCCCTCGCTGAAATTGATAACTGGTTATTATTACGTAGGTAAAACAGACTAAAGTATATATAACTATTTTGATTAATGGAAAATGTAATTTTTTATAAATAATTCTTGTTGCAGATAACATGAATGGCTCTGGCGGAAACTACAATGGATCCCTTCACGAATCAGGAGGGCGCAGTCCTGCCAACTATTCAAGACCCTCTAGCGCCCAAAGTACTCTCAATAGGCCTTCTGTCGATAGTCTTCTCGACGAACTTAATTCTGGGTGAGTTGGAATGTACTGAAAACACTGTTGTTTGATTTGTGGAGATCATATTAACGATGATAAGTTTCATTTGGAAATGAACATGTTCTTTAGAAGAGGTTGAAAAATGGTATGTTGACCTTTTATCATTTGGAGTGTATGAAAAAAGTTGAAACATTTGAAGTTAATGGAAAACAAACGTTATGGTTAGTGAAAAGGGAAGCCGTTGCAAGATTCACCACAAGAATGGCTCATTTTGAGCTCTAGCATGCCGTTACGTTGTATGAGAAAGAGTATTTCTGGATCGTTTAAATGAATGGTAATGAATAATAAAGTAGAACTCCTGTGAATGATATCTGAATTTCATTCCATAACGAATGTTTGGAATACAAACTGAGAAGAGAAAAGTATCTTCTGTATAATTCAGTGTTCATGTAAAAGTATTTGTTTCGAACGATTTTTTTTCTTTCGTGTAATTCAATGTTTATATGAAAGCAGCTGTTTCAGGAGGGCTTTCTTTCAGTTTATATCTGAAAGTTGCTTCTTTGCATGATCTACACATCCATGTATAAAGTTACTCATTTTCAAATTGATTACCTTCTTCCTTACTTTGGAAGATTCCCACATTTTTTGTATCAAGATGGAGTAGTAGAAAGCCAAAAACTTTCTTTCCCAAAAAATTATTCACTCCTAAAAAAGTATTGGAGCAGCACGGGGTTTGAAGCTCTGATTTTACTCACAATTCGAAAGAGTTTTTAGGGATACAGTCATAGGCTTTTGATATATCGTATTGGCTAACTGATGGTATTTTAGTTATTGCACAATAATAAAGTGACGGTCATCAAAGTTTGATTCACAAATTATCAATCAAATCGAAAGACATTATTATTTGACATATTAAATAGACAAATATTTCGAAGATGCCGAAGAAATTTTCACAATCCGGATAAACTGCTTGCCAATTCCAACGGGTCTAGATACTTCTATTCGGTAGCTAAAGCTGTTAATCAGAACTTTACAAAATCCACAATTCCACCACTGATATAATCGGATGGTTCAATTGCAATAGCAGCCATAGATAAGGCAAATCTTCTAGCTGAACAATTTGCGTCCCACTCCACAGTGGATTTTCTGGGAAAGGCACCACCCACTATTCCCACATTAGAATCCACAATGCCGGAAATTATTTTTCGACAGCGTTCAGTCAGGCGAATTTTGAAACAGCTCAATATCCTGATGAAGTGCCCGTCATCGTACTTGAAAAGTGTGCAAATGAACTCGCACCAGTATTTTGCAGACTTCTCAACCTGTCTTACAACGAAGGGGTTTTCCTTTTTGTTGGAAGATTGCTCGCGTTCAGCCTATTCCCAACAAGGGCAAGAAAACTCTTCCAAATATCTATAGACCAGTCGCTTTGCTTTCAGTGATATCAAAAATCATGGAGAAAGCCGTTAACCAGCATATCCTCAAATATTTGGAAGGCTTCTACATCTTGAGCGATCATCAATATGGATTTCGGAAACAAAGATTAACAGGCGACAGGCGACCCATATTTGGAATAACGCAATCGAGAAACATGGAGAGTCAAGAGCTGTTGCGCTTGATATTTCTAAGGCTTTCGACCGTGTGTGGCACGAGGGTTTGCTGGTCAAACTTCCTGAAAGAATGTTCCCTTGCAAGTGGCTGTCGATGGATATATCTCGAATACTTTCATCATCAACGCTGGTGTTCCCCAGGGACCCATATTGTCTCCAACCCTTTTTTTTATTGTTTATCAACGACTTATTGAAAAAACCAAGAATCCAAAATATTGCTTTGCTGACGCCAACACACTTATCTCGTCATTCCATTTGGATCCCAGGACATCGGCTGCGGAAGCAATCTTCACCGGCAGCTGGAGGTTGAATATCCTAATGAGGATCTAGAAGTAATTTCGAATTGAGGTGAAAGTAACCAGATTCAATTCAATGCCACAAAAACCCAGGCATCGGTTTTCTCCAAGAAGATAAATGTCTGCGATAAATGTCTGCGAACCGGATATAATGATGTCAGGTCAGACAATTTCACTTTCTGCTTCGATAAGTTTGTTGGGAGTTAAAATGGACACCAATATGTCTTGGAACATTCATGTCGCTGGAATTGCGAAGGCTGCTCGGAACACTGTTCCGAACCAGAAAACTGTACACACCTCAGCAATTTCTGATGCTTTATAGAGCTAAGAGCAGACCTTCTTTGGAGTATTGTTCTCATGTATGGAGCTTCGCCGTCAAACATACCCTGAAGCTGCTGGATTCCATTCAGAAAAGAGTCATCCGCCTGATTGAAGACGAGAACATCACTTGAAATCTTGATAGTCTGGAAGGTTAGAGATTCATCTCTCTTCTACAGGGTGAGGCATCGAAAACGAAACAGATGAAATATCTTCAAAACACACGTGTTCTGAAAAAAAATGCAAAAACACGTCGATTTTTAATCCAAAGATCTCGGTGACTATCCCCCCAACAATTTGAATAGGGAAAGTAGTAAGTGTGATATATCGTTAAAAAGGTAATTTCATAAGGAATTCAGCAATGAAAATTTTAGCTACCCAACTCTCGATTGTGACCCCTTCTTGCGGGAAAAAACTGTTATGTATTCCAAATTATGATACTTCATTCTCAAGCTAATTTGACATGAATTCAGTGATAATGCATTATGGAGTTTTTCTAGGGGAAAAACAAGATGGCGGCTTCACAATGGCGGAAAATATTTGCAATTATGGTCCGATTTGATTCAAAATTGATAAGTGGTGGTTTTCAGGGTCGGAAATTATGAATTGTTTTTCAATGCAAAAAATCAAGATGGTGGCTCCAAAATGGCGGACGAAATTTGTAATTATGGTTCGATTTAACCCGACACCGAAAACGAATTCTTCAAAACACATGTGTTGTGAATATATTGCAAAAAACACGTCAATTTTAAATCCAAGGGAGACAAATCCAATCGTTACCTCAACTGTCATACTTCTCTCCCCACCCCTTGGTTACTCATAAAATTTGATTAGGGAAAGTACTAAGTGTGACACAGCATTGAGAAGGTAATTCCATAAGGAATTCAGACATGTGAGTGTTCGCTACTTTTAACTTTTCATTTTGGCGCTCTATTGCAGGAAAAACAACTGTTTTGTTTTTCAATTCACATTTTATTTGAAAGGTAATGTGAACAATTCACGAAAAAATAACAACAATTTAAAAAATTACATAATGCACAGCATTGAAAAGGTAATTCCATAAGGAATTCAGACATGTGAGTGTTCGCTATTTAACAATTATTCACGAAAAAAAAACAACAACTGAAAAAATTACATAATCCAATCATCGCAAACTACTTTAATTCACAATAGATGCTCAAAGTGTTCGTCATGAACTGCTATAAATGAGTATAAGTTATTCTCGAAATGTCGTCCGACGTTTTTGAGCATTTTTGAAGTTATTTGATGACATTCGTACCTTTGGAATAACGCAATTGACTTATTACGCCTATGTATTGGTACAGTAAAAAACCTTTTGTTTCAGTTTTTTGACAGTAGTACATTAATGAGTGAAATAAAAAATGGTTTATTCTATTCAGGATAAGGTAGAAATAATTGAATATTATTCCAATAATCGAATGTGTAAACAAGGTAGAATTTTCAAAGTAGAATTTTCAATGAGCAACACCCAAACAAAAACGTACATCGTAAATACGTTTTGGAATTAATTTCAAAATTTCGACAAACGGGATCTGTGGCAAATAAAACACGTCAAAACACGTCATGTATGGCAGTGAATGAAGAACACTTCGAGCATTACTAGAAGTTTATTTAACCACATTACACTTTACATGTTTGTAGCAAGTCATGACAAATTTCTTACATATGCTTAAGCACAGCAAAAGTAATTTCAGATCGGATGAGTATAAAATATAATTTAAGATAAAAAGTAGAGCAACATAAAAATTAACATTAAAAACATGAAAGAACAACATGATATAGCATATTTACGGTAGTCAAATGAGTATGTTGCTTGTATGTTGAGACTTAGGAGCGATTTTTAAAATACCCCAGGTAATCAGAGACAGAGTAAAAGCAGCCTCCAATAGTAGTTGTTTGAAGGATTTTTCGAATTTATTCATACTAAGATCTTTCAGCTTGACTGGTAAACAGTTATATAAGTTGTAATCCAAAGAATTTTTTTTTGATTTAGCTAGGCGATATCGATTTGTACAGATCTTTTCAGCGTTTCTCGTACGGTACTGATGAATATTTGAACGTTTAGGTAAGGTACTCGCAATTCTGTGGATTTCTAGCAAAACATGAAAAATAAAAAACGTTGGTACAGGCATGATACCTAGTTTTTTGAAAATTGGCTGACACGGTTCCCGAAAACCTACATCTGCCAATATTCGAAATAATGGATCAAATCGCGGTTTGGTTTTGAGAGTTGAAACCCTCGAATCAATCAGCCGTAATTTCGAGTTCAAAGTCGTAATTTCGACTTTAAACTCAAAATTTCGACTTTATTTTCAAAATTCCGACTTAAATAACAAAAATTCGATTCAAATCTCGAAATTTCGACTTCAATTACGACTTTGAAGTCGAAATTACGACTTTAAACTCGATATCTCTGAATTTCGAGTTTAAAGTTGAAGTTTCGTAATTAAAGTCGAAATTTTGACTTTGAACTCGACGTTTCGAAAATCAAGTCGTCGAGTATTACTCAGTAAATTCACTTACAACTTACCACTTCTTTACTTCAATTGAATTTCCAAATTTTTTCTGTCATTGTCTTTCACGTACTAGGATGGAAGAGAAAATGAAAAAAAAAATTTTAAACAATTTGATGTGATGAGTTTTTAAGAAATTTAAATTTGATTACTTCAAAATAACTGGGGTTTGAAATTAATATCACTCAAAGTGTTCATGGATGATTACCGATTCAATTTATTTAGTTCACGCAGGATTTATTTCTGAAACCATTTGGAAAGAATTCAAATATCAGTTAAATGTCGAGACTCCTGTATTCGCTTATCGCTGGATCTCATAAATTGTTGAAAGTGATTCAGTTGTAGGAATTCTTCAGTTTTTTTCTGACACATACACGCATATCTTCAACCGTGTTGAAACTGTTAATAAGAATATAGAGTATGAATATGATTTTGAATGTATTAGAACTGAGGAAAGAGTAGAACATTTTATGTCTCCGTTATTTTGAAATTGCCCTACATTCTAGTCTGGAATTTTTGCTTATCGGAAACGCATAGAATTTCTTGAAAAATGGAGGTTTACTTATTTATAAAATGAAAATCGAAATCAATTCAATAATATGATTTACGACTTTGTATGCGAAAATAAAAAAAAATCATTGAATCCATATACTTTCGTCTTCAGTTGGAGATATTTACACATTCGTTTCATTACTGTAATTTTAACCCCATAGCGGATGCGTCATTCAACATCAAATGGAAAGGTTGTGATGTTTTGAAAGAGCACTAAGTTTTCTTCAAAATGGCGCTTCATTTTTCATATTTGAATTAAGCATCGCCGAATAATGAACTTTCAAACATTTTTCTGTTCCTCGTATTTACAGATAAGTTCGAGAGCAAAATATTTTTTTTAACTAACAAACATCAGTCGAAAATACGATTTTATCTTCAATAAACTCGTTGATATGGATAGTTCGTTATTTCTGTGCTTCTTCTTTCTTTAGATGCGATATAAAATAGTTTATTCTATTGCAGAGAGAGCGGAACTTATTGAATTGTATTTTATAAGCAATCAAAGTTCAAGAGTAATTGCAACTTTCTTAAATGAGAGGCCTGCAGACTGACAAGTACATTATAGTTATTATATCCCAGAATTTGCAGCAGAATGTCTGCAAACTGGTTCGAGACAGTAAACGATATATACGATAGCCGTTTAAAATTTTGTGAAATAATGTCCAAGATAATTATTATTGATATTGGTTGTTTTAAAAGTTTTGTCTGTTTTCACGAGTTAACTTTAAACTGTAATATCCCAGTGAATTCAATTGAATCGAAATAAGGTCCATTTGAAACAGTGCACTTTTGCCAACGTAACACAAGTCGATTAATTGTCAATATGAAAATTTTCGCCTGAATCTGATTGGCGAAGGTTCTACCCTTGAGGGAGTTATCGAAGTGTTTGAAAAGATGGTAGTCTGTTGGCGAGAGGTCTGGGGAGTATGTTGGAGGATCGGACTCTTGCTGACCAGTGCCGGCTGTTGCTGCAGACGCAGTTTCTGGTTCATTTCGCCAATTTACTTACAATAGGACTCTGTTGTGATGGTTTGGCCTGGTTGTAGTAAATTATAGTGAATCGCCCCAGCCGCTGGCAACCATACACTTCTCATTTTTTTTTTGTTGGATTTTCACCTTTGGGAAGTGCTTGGATGACTCATCGGTGTCAAACCACTGTCATAAACATCTCCGGTTGTCCTAGAGGTTCCACTTTTCATTACAAGTGACGATCCGATCTAAAAGGATATTGAAAATGTTTACCGACGGAGTGTGAAAAATAAGTTACCATTCAATACGTTAAAATGTATTGTAATGACTTGCACAAGAAAGAGAGATAAAATAGAGTGTGCATATGAAATGGAAAATATCACGTTGGCACGAGCAAGTAATGTTAAAGATTTGGGGGAACGATATGACTCAACCCTGTCATTCAAAAATCAATTGAAATAGTAGTCTCTCAGGGTTTATGGAGTTTGGGTTTTGTTTTGAGGCAAAGTGAACATTTTAGAAATTACCAAACAGTCATTAGGATATATAACGCTCTGGTGAGACCCAAACTCGAATATTGTGCAGCCGTTTGTCACACGTATCATTTTATATACAAAAATAATTTGGAAAAAATTCAAAATAGATTACTGCGGCATTTATAATCTAAGAAATGCGGAGTCTACCCAGATTATAATTCTGTGAGAACTAATGATCTCAGAAAAATTTGAAATCTCGAGTTTAAAGAAAAGAAGGTTAAAAGGTGGCCCTAAACGATCAATCTGCTTGATCAAAGGATTGAGTCAATCGATTAACGCGCGCTTCAATCAACTGCAATCAGCTCTTCAATCTTTTGATCAAAACCTTCTTCTCACCAGAAATGTGACCAGTGCACACTTGTTGTTCGTTCACTGGTGGTTCATTTCAGTAAGTAATAGTTTCGAACTCGGATTTGGCCTTTCTCTCCCTCACATTAGTTTTTCTCAAGCGGAAAAAATGGTGGTCTTGTTTCTGTTGTAATAGTCCTTGCTCTTCACTTTTCATAATTCCGGCAATCGCGATATAATTCAATCAACAGATTAATGAATTCCCGCTCAGAGCTTTCGGGAAGCTCACTTTCCGTAGCAGACGCCACGATTTCCACATAGTAACTGACGCAATGCTTGACGAAAATTCACGAAAAATCACGCTTGAGTCCATCGTGACTGACTCAAGCGTTTGATCAAAATGATTGGCCGTCTAGGGCCTCCTATACATAATAATCGCAATATGTTACAAAATTTATAATAATTATCTTAACTGTCCAAGTTACGTAGTTCAATGAACCGAAGAAACCCTATCAAAATTGTAAGATCAACCCCTTTTTTCGAAATTCCATTAGTCACCACGACTCAAGGTACCCCAATCGTAACGATGCTGAAAGTCACAAATAATACACTATTTATTAATGTCCGAACTCAGCTTTGTCCAACCCCCTAGAGATTTTTTTACTGGTTTGAAAAATTATATATTAATTGTCAATCAATAGCTTCTCTGTCATATTTTTGGATTAGTTACTTTTTTATTTATTTCTTATTACATAGGTGTATAGCTTTAGTTTCTTTTATTGTATACTGGCTATGAATTTACGATACATCTATAACGATTTTCTCATGTAATTAGGTTACACCTGTATGAAAATAAATAGATAAATAAAACAGGATACTTTTGGTTGAGCAAAAGCAAAGAAGAACAGACCTCGAAACGTGACAATTTTTGTCGTTCGTTGGACACCCACTATTCGAAATTTTCCAATGTGTTTCAAACAATCCAAATGTGAGCTAACGCCCACTTCTTTCGCCACCCACGCACTGTTTTTGATGGGCCAGTCTCCATCAGGGTTCTCAAATCCTCGTCCTGGATTATTTTAAGTTAACCACTTCGGGGCTCATCTTCGAGGCTAAAATCTCCGAAATGAAATTTCGCGAATCAACGTCCAACACTGCGTCCATTAACACTATAAGTGCCAAATAATAGTGCTAACAGGCGATTTGAATTTGTAGAGAAAAAGTTGCCGAAATTTGTTGAACATCATATAGCAAAAATCTATGTTTTGGAAAAAAATTAACACCATCAATGTAAAGAGTATCTCTATCGATACCACGATATACTAGAATACATTATGTATTTATGAACCAACACCAAAAAGAACACATCGAAAACACAGTTGAGAGACTCAATAAGTTAGTTTATAAATTCTATCAAATCAGAAATCTAAATAATAAAAAGGTTTTACTTACGATTTACAACTCACTCACTGAATCTATTGAAGTACTGTATATTTATATAGGGTGGTCTTAGTAAAACATTACTACACGTTCTAGAGGTCATGCAAAATTCCATATTAAAAATTATTTTTGAGAAAAATAGAAGGTACTTTTACAAAGAAACTGGCTTATTTGATGTAAGAAAACCCTATACCTATCAATGCTTAATATGGATGCAAAATACCTCCATCTCTCAGATAAGTCATACTTACAACACATGTACTAAATCTGAGCAGAAAACAAATGTTCCTCTCTGTAGACTAACATATATCTAACATTATATCATACTTCGGTCCAAAATTGTTAAACCTAGTCCCTATAGAAAGCAGAGTAGAAGCTAAAGATTTGACCGAAATTCGTTTCACAACTGTACGTAAAATAGTCAAAAACAAACCTTATGAACGCAAGACGCGATGTGATACAGGATTATCGAAACCTTTAGATGTTCATCCAATAAAATCATTGAATAAAACAATATACGACTGTTACAAAAGCAATGAGATTAATACAACCGAAATCATAAGGAAGAAATTGAATACTTCCGGCCATAACGTGAGCTGCTGTGACAAAACTCTTCAGAATTGGATAACGAAATTAGGATTTAGATTCAAAATAATAAACAAACGTCAAGCAGTTATGGAAAGCAGAAGAATAGTGGAATTGCGTAACAAATACTTAGATCAAATAACTAAATATAGACAAGAAGAGCAACGGCAAATTTTCTATTTGGATAAAACTATAGTATTAAAGGGGACCTGTTGGAAGGTAGATTGCACAATATCGTTTACTTGAACTATCTACATTACCCGATTTATCTCCCCTTGATTTTTTTGGGACATCTGAAATCTAAAATATATGCAACCCAGTCTGAATCTTTTGAAGATTTACGGAACCGCGTCACTAGTAAATGTCAACAAATAAAATCAGATATTTTTACGATGTCGGAGAACATTTTAAACAGAGATGTACACGATAGATATTTTCAACACTTAACAAGATAATACGTGAATACTATTCAATAAACTTCAATTACATTTCTAAATCTCAAAAGATGTGGTACGACATACTCCTTCCTATTTGACAAAATAAGGGCGGATGTCTTCCTCGCTAAGGAGTTGGAGTTACAGTTATGGAAATAATGTGTAAATGTGTCAATCTGAATACAAAAGAGGTATATTTTTAAACGGTTTTGTTTATCTTGCCCTGCTTGTTTGTTTGATCTGATATTTGGTACACAAATTTAATAAATTCTGTATCATTGTGAAATCAAGATGGCGGCAGCTACAAAGTGGCGGATTACATACTATTTCACAACTACCTCAATTTGGATATCAATGGGCAGGGCTTCACTAGTACTGTAGTATGTCGTAAGCGTTTTCCTCTCAAGATTCAGGCACATATTGTTGTATACAATGCCTTGCCCCTCTATTAGACCTCTGGGGGGTCGACCGTTATAATGTATATTATTCGTAAATAATAATAAAACTGAAACAAACAAAAATAAGACGGCAACTGAAACACAACAAAAAGAAAGGCTTGAGAAGGCGAAAGGAGTTATTGGGGAGTTAGTTTGCAACAAACTGTCGGGAAATAAACCTTGTCGAAACTCTCCTCTGGGTGTTATGCAATACGAGTAACTGCATTTGAGCTCGGGTCTGCAGAAGCTAGAATGGTTTATTATTCCCTTTTTGAATCCCATCTTCGTTATGGTATTTGCTTTTGGGGTGTGTGTTCTACCACATGCCTTCAATCAGTATTACTAATACAAAAACGTGCAATACGATGCATATGCAAAGCCAAGCCTAGGGACTCTTGTCGGCCTCTTTTTGCCTATAACAAAATCCTAACTGTGGTCTCCCTATTTATATACGAGACAATCTGCCTTGTCTTCAAAAATAGGGTATTGTTTAACAACTTGGACGCGCCAATGTATCAAACCAGGCAAAGATTCAGCTTTAAATTACCGCTGCCTTCTTCGTCGCTAGTTAAAGATTCCATTATTTACAACGGTCTTAAAATGTTCAATCACCTTCCTCAAGCTATAAGAACCATAAATGACCTTAGAGCTCTTAAGAAAGAGTTGAAAGNCTATCATGGAAAATTATATTTCCGCTCTGAATTCGCAGTGGCACCCTGATTGTTTCGTATGCAGAGTAAGTATGATATATGTATGATGAGACAAATCTAATAAAACAGACATCAAGAATTTATCTGTTAACTTGATTGGAATTTCATTTCCGAATTCTGAATGAATCTAGTTGATTTTGGAGTTTGAATGATTGATGGATAATCATTTTTCAAATTTCAAAATTGATAAACATCCAGCATTTCACCTTCTCTATATTTCATTAGGATTGCAAGTTGCCTGTCCAAGGAAAATCATTTTATGCCGTGGAAGGTAAACCGGTATGTCCAGGATGCATTGGAGCTGAAGAAGAGGAAGACGAATAAAATGCCAA
Source organism: Leptinotarsa decemlineata (assembly GCF_000500325.1). Classification (NCBI taxonomy): domain Eukaryota; kingdom Metazoa; phylum Arthropoda; class Insecta; order Coleoptera; family Chrysomelidae; genus Leptinotarsa; species Leptinotarsa decemlineata. The sequence continues at coordinate 21,170 of NW_019292834.1, forward strand.
CTCTTATGCCCCTTCTCAAAATATGCCCTTCACCCTATAAAAAAATGCCCCCTTTCTGAAATGCCCTCTTTCTGAATTGCCCTTGAATTTTATTGTAGAAACTATATTTATATTTTAATAAAGGTTGATAAAAAAAGAAAATATAAAACAAAACAAAATATCAAAAAAAAAGAGATCACAAGTAATCAAAAAAGGCGGGAAATTCCGAATACTCTGTGGTGTGGAGTGTATTTCTCTTCACTCTGAAGCTCGAGGCACGGATATTTTCAAAGTAGAATTTATTTTTAGATAGCGTCTGCATGTAAATATTACATTACACCAGATTTATAGTCCTGCAGCTTGTGGTCTCTCTCACCCTGAAACATAAGAGAATAAAGAGGTATATGTACCCATTTGAAATGATTTCTCACTGCGGGACTTGGCAAGGATTGAAATATAATTTATGGTGTGAGGAAGAAATCTCCTCTTACATAAAAAAGTTTCATATGTCAGATTCGTAACTTGATGCCAATAGTTCATTATTTTTATTTTGCATGATGAGTCCTTGAAGAATTTTCATTTTGATCGACACTTTCTTTCAACTAACACTGACCTATCTCTCTAATAGATCAGTTGGTGGAAACTCTCAATTCTTTTCAACTCGTTTGTTTTATTCAAAGGCATTCANGGATTTTTACAAAGAGAAACTTCGACAAAAATGTTATACTGACTTGATCATATCTTGGTCACATTTTTACTTTGAATAACATAACCTAGCCCTTTTTATTTCTCAGGTGAACCAGGGGCTTCAACACCAGACCGTCTCCGATTCGCAGTACGCGCTGCCCATCAAAGCAATTCAATCGCAAAGCGCTCCCCCAGCAAAGCAGAATTTGGATTCTATGCTAGGGAACCTACAGGCAGACATGAGCCGCCAAGGAGTCAACACAAGTCAGAAGGGGTGCTGCAACGCCTGCGACAAACCAATCGTCGGTCAGGTAATTACGGCACTTGGAAAAACCTGGCATCCCGAGCACTTCACCTGCGCCCACTGCACTCAGGAGCTCGGCACGAGGAACTTCTTCGAACGGGAAGGGAAGCCCTTCTGCGAACCGGACTACCACAACCTGTTCAGTCCCAGATGCGCTTACTGCAACGGTCCCATTTTGGATGTAGGTCCCATCATGCGCAACCACCTGTTGAATCATGGAAAACTTTCTGCTCTTGTAGTGATTTCGCCTGATGCCTTCGCCTCGGGCGGAGTTTGAACTTAGCAGAAGTTTTCCATAAATTTCACAGTTGGTCTAATGGTATGTAATTTTTTACAGAAATGCGTCACCGCTCTGGAGAAGACATGGCATACGGACCACTTTTTCTGTGCCCAATGCGGCAAACAATTTGGAGAGGATGGTTTCCATGAACGCGAAGGAAAGCCATACTGTCGCGATGACTACTTCGATATGTTTGCCCCTAAATGCGGTGCTTGCAATCGCGCTATCATGGAAAATTATATTTCCGCTCTGAATTCGCAGTGGCACCCTGATTGTTTCGTATGCAGAGTAAGTATGATATATGTATGATGAGACAAATCTAATAAAACAGACATCAAGAATTTATCTGTTAACTTGATTGGAATTTCATAAACTAGTGGTAATTTTTTATTCATTTCATTAAAGTGATCATGTATTACCACAAAATAAACAAGTCATCAATCAGACATATACCTAATATGTGTAAAACTTATCGTGAGGATAGAACTAAAGCAGAAGTACAAAAAAGAAGTCATGTCGTACTGCCACCAGTGTGAACGGTTCAGCACTCACAAAAATGCCACCGTGTAATAGCTCGTTACGTGAAGTGTGGTGAAAACGATGAGTTATGCACTTGCGGCAAAGCAAAAGTGACAAGCAAGCAACCACACCCTACCAGCTACAAGGAATGTAAATTCTTTTCCTAACCAAACTGGGGTTCCCTGCCAAAAACACTCAGTCAAGAGTGGAGGAAAAACTGCCATCAAAACCAAGGAACGCGGCTCCCAAGAAAAACGAACCCAAGATACAAGCCTTTGGAGTACTGGACCTCAAGGAAATTCTAAACAAGTCAACAGACGAATAGAAGACAATGGCCCACGCATTGTTGTCTACCCTACTATAAGAACTCAAACCGTTTATGAAAACGGTTTCCGAATAGTCTTGTGATATGATCTTGAAATGTTAACGGTATTACAAAGGAGAGCTACTATTCCTATCAGAATTATGGCAATCTAAGAATTCAGGCTGAGAACCTTGTAGAATCTACAATAATAGGATTCAACATCTACAGGATCGACAGCGTCACCCTTTGAGTCAAGGTAAGGCGTAGAGAATAGCTCGGGATTGCCTCGGCGTACCTACTCCCTTAGGGAAACATACAGAAAGCCAACATAGCAGAAATTTTCATAGACCACTACCTAACAACTATCCTAGAAGACATTGAAGACACATCTTCCGTTTACTCAGAGGTCCCATCGCAGTACTCTAGAGCAGATATATATTAATCGGACATACATGATATCGTCATAGAGCAAAACATCGCCATTTCGTAGATGGATGGAAGAAGATAATCGGGATAGGAAATATAGAAAACAGGAACATATCTCACCAGAGGTAATGGAGCTCTTAAAATGCTTTAAGAGAATAGTCCAGAGGACACTTGCGCCAATGAAATAAAGGTGTAGGCATAGAGCCATTAGACTCATGCGCTAAGGATTGCAAACGCTCCGTAATTGACAAAAGACCGCTCGTCTCGCGGAACTGTACACCAAAAAACCAATCTGCATGGAAAATGCAGAAGGTTATGAGGAAGGGACCTGAAAACCTTCCCCTTTAATAAACAGAAAATAGTCTACATCGAACAAGAGGACGCTGAAGCATTTGCCGACTCCTTCGAAAGACAATTTTGAGAGAATGATGTTGCCTTTACCAATGAGGTGGAAAATAATGAGTAACAGGTCAAACAGACGGTACACAGAATGAGATGACACCGGAGGGATACATTCTAAACCTCACATCTTCGGAAGAAGTCAGAAACATCATAAGAGGTCTCGCTACTAGGCAAGTCCTAGCTCCGGACCAAATCTCAAACCAGGCACTAAAAGCCCTAGGAAAAATNCTTACATAAAAAAAAAGTTTCATATGTCAGATTCGTAACTTATTGTCAATTGTTCATTATTTTCATTTTGCATCAATAAGTCGTTGAAGAATTTTTATTTTGATCGACACTCTCTTTTAACTTATTGTAGTTAACGAACACTGACCTATCTCTCTAATATATCAGCTGGTGGCAACTCTCAATTCCTTTCGACTCATTTGATTTATTCAAAGGCATTTTTGAAGTTTTCTTTTTTAGAATTGCATATTCTTTTTTGAATTTTGTGTGTAATAAATTTCCCAATGTCTTGATTGTTTCCATCTATGATGACTCAAACCGGGTGGTTTTCATGTCTTGAATGAGATTAGGGTAATAATAATAATTGATAAAATTCGTTTGACTTGAGATACATGCATTCATCTTAAGAACGGTGATAGCGAACCAATTTACTTATAGGCTTGAAGGACCTTTTGCATATGCAGGCAATGAGGGCTTGTTTGTGCCCATATTACTACCGCGCGGCAGTATCTCGTTTTAATAATCAACAAATTCTCTTTCCAACATTAACTAATGTTCAAAAATTTATGCGTTAGATATAGAGAAAATCCTTAAAATATCTTTCAAAAAACTAACATTATACATGTTTCACTTTCAAGGCAAATTGTTTATTATTTTTTCGAAAATTGCTTAACTTGTTCGTTTGATATTTAGTATTTTGAATGAAATGCTTTTAATGAAAGAAATAAAGCAAATCTCCATATCTCCCATTGAATAATTAACATTCAATTTATCTACAATTATTGACCAACATATTTTTTATCATGATTATTTCGGCTTATTAATTTGATCACAATGGTATATTCAATCACAGAACGAGTATAGGTACATAAGAAAACGGTAGGTGCGCTAATATTATAGCACAGTTTTTTGATGGTCACAATCCTGATAAGCATGTTAACCGGAAATTCCTTACTGAACTCTTAGACAAAGCCCGGGAGACAAAATTGATGGCAAATAAAAAAAATTCCAAATGAAAAAGTTGCTGAATATCGGAACATGTCTGAAATGTTTGCGTGCCCGAAAGTGCCATTACACTATGGAAGTGAAGAGCACAATTTTGAACATTTGTTGTTTTTGGAATAATTTTTTGTACCTTTTTGCGACGTTAAAACTTAGAAACTACAAAAACGGCATCAGAAGAGTTTGCTCAAATGTTTATAAAAATCAACTTTCTTCTTGTTGACCTATCATTAGCTATCAAAATTTTAAAAATAGGAAATATTGATGAGGAAAATGATAGGACATTAGACGAGTTGGATCTCATTACGCAGAGGTTGAAAATATTCACAACAGATTTACCCTGAGAATAAAAATCAACGGAATCAAATGATTCTCTTTCTAAACGCCAAGTATGAGAAATCTACCTTGTTTTGGTTTCATGGGCATGAATTGACAAAAGTGATTTTCGTTTAATTCAATGGTCATATGGGAGTCGTTTTTTCGGAAGGATCATTTCTTTCGTATTATTCAATTTTCATGTGAAAGTAGTTATTTCAAAAAGGTTTTTTCTTCCAGTTTGTATCAGAAACAAACTTCAGTGTATGCACTATATATCTTTTCAGTTCATATTGTAGTTTTTTTCCTTATTTCTTTGGTAGTTTTACCACAATTTTTGTTTAATAATAGAGAAATAGGAAACAAAAAAGCTTTTTATTCCAGAGAAAATCATATATTCTAAAAAAGTAAATAACAAACTCAGTGAAATTAAAATATATGGAAATTTTTCGAGAATAACTATCAATGCACTTAATGAAAAATGTAGCTTCATTGTCAAACATATTTTCTGTACTTTGTGCATTAAATTCTAAAAGACTTCGAAGTCCACTAGTAAAGACTTATGGAAATAAAAATCTAATTAGCTCATATAAGCCCCTTTTATATTTTTCAATATGTATTGTATAAACTTGCAGATGATAATTTATATATTATTTCGTATGCAGAGTAAGTATGATATATGTATGATGAGACAAATCTAATAAAACAGACATCAAGAATTTATCTGTTAACTTGATTGGAATTTCATTTCCGAATTCTGAATGAATCTAGTTGATTTTGGAGTTTGAATGATTGATGGATAATCATTTTTCAAATTTCAAAATTGATAAACATCCAGCATTTCACCTTCTCTATATTTCATTAGGATTGCAAGTNATAAGAAAATTATTTTTTTGATTATTAACAATGCCTGATCCTTGATTAACCAATTTGTTGGTACAGGATTAACAAAAATATTTTATATTGATTAGAGAATAACACTACAACCAACGAAATGAGATAACAAGTTTGACTAAATTAACCGTCTCTTAAATCAAATGTGCGAATTGACATCATTTCTTCCCTATATGGAGAATAAGTTCTGTGGTAATTCTAATAATTTAGACTCTATTTTGATTCAAAAACTCTATTAGATTTCACGATTTCAAATGGGGATGTAATATCTGATGACTTTTGGGCTTCACTATAAGCCTTTATTTACTAATCCATCTCATTGGGTGGAAAAACTTTTCAATGCCAGGTATGAGTTTCCTTCTTCCAAAAATCTAGATAATATTCCAGAATTTTTTTTATTCTGAAGATGTTTATCAAATATAGATTATCATTTCAGACATTTGATTACTGAAGTTGTCTAAAGAGATATGTCTCATATATCTAACAAAATCAACACTTCCTCTTTTTTATGTATATAAAATGTATATACGGAATCTTGAAATTGATACTGAAACAAAATTTCAGGAATTTTAGGCTTTTGTCGAATGTTTGCAAAATTGTAAATGCTTCTTTTTTAAATTGTACATCAAAAATAATGGAAACTAAAATTATTATGTAGGAATCCTGTGAATGATATCTGATTCGATTCCATTACGGATGTTTGGAATACAAATGGAATAGAGGGGTGTTTTTCGTATAATTCAGCGTATGTTTGAAAGTATTTTTCTTTTGTGTAATTCAATGTTAATAAGAAAATATGTGTTTCGAGAGGGATTTTTCCCAGTTTGTGTCTGAAAGTTATTCCTTTGCATGACCTATACATCTTTGTTTTGAGGTAATTTCTGAAATTGATTCCTACCTTTCTTTTCTTGGAAGATTCCCACATTTTTTGTATCGAGATGGAGAAGAAGAGAACCAAACCTTTCCCAATAAAAAAAGAGACCACAATTTAATATATTTATAGAATACTGATATTTACCACTAACATCCCNAATCACCATTAGATGCCAAATTTTAAATTGTATTATTTTTTCATTAGATGGCGAAACAAAGAGCACCTTTTAGAAAAAATGTTCTTACCAAAATAAAAGTGACAAGAATAACTCGAATGTAAAAATCACCTCAATATTGAGCTGTCCATTTGTTAATCCGCACTTACTTAACATATATAATGAATTGCTGTCCATGTTATTTTCAAATAATTATGTTATTTAATTTTAGGTAAATCGGCCAAACTAATTATAGAATAGAGAGTTATATTGATCAACTTATTTTATTATATGCTATGTGGGTGAAAATTGAATAAAGGCTATGAACTCTATCTTCAGTGATATTTTTATTTGTACTTGCATTATCACTATTTCTAAAAAAATCTTTCGTTATCGGAAGATTTGGTCGCCTTGAAATACCTTGCAATACCTGACTATTGCAAAGCATCTGACCAAATCAGCGCCGTTTTTAGCGCCCAAATAGGCTTTTCAAATTTCTTATAGGTCTCAGTGCAAGGGTTATTGTTAATGATCATCCTTTGTCTCGAAATATCTAATGAAAAATTATAAAAATCGATAATGAAATATCTTACACCTATTTGGTGCTAGGAGTGAATCGAAAACTAAAATATCTGTAGAACAAGTCAACCAATTTTTAAAAGAGGCATGTGAAACGATGCAGAGAGAGAGAAAAACAGTAAAACAAAACTCTGAAAGATCAACATGTTGATACGGCTACATCTACTAGGAGAACAATTCAGTTGAAAAATTAGTGGTTGTATAAAATAATAATGTTATTTTTTCCAAGAATGTAGCAACATAGAAAAATGGAATTACTACCCTGAATGCTGAATTATGTATATGCAAATAGGGTGACCATAAGTGAGGCTGGGTTCTAGTTGTAGTCACTGGGGCACCTTATGGGATAGTATAAATTCTTGTATACTAAACTAAAAAATCATTAGGCGGCACGATGATATTGGAGACCTCATCCTGCCAAGCAAGGTGCGGTAACTCTTGTAGCGAGAATCTTAAACCTGCCCCGCGGATAGAGCACAAGAAAAGGGCCTTCATGGTCGATATAACAGTCCATCATAAAGTTGTGGTATGACCCGAAATATCTGAGTGTCATAGCCTAACACTGAGCAGTAAAAGTGTGAAGCAGGGTACAATCATAGAATTAAAAAAGTTTCACTCGGAACTATTAACCTTGGTTCTCTTCAGAACTACCCCAGTTTTCATCATGAATTTTCTTCAGAACTACCTGTGTTTAATCAATAGTTCTTTCTAGAACTACCTGTGTTTTCAAGAACACATTTTACTTTTTTGGTTTCTCTGTTTAGCTTGATTTGGGACATTTTGAAAAAATTGACCCAATAATGAGAACCTGGAGGACCAAGTCTAACAGATTCTTAATTACGGCAAGGAAAACCGAATTAGCCTATTGTTTTTACATAGAGTCTTAAGATGTACCAGACGACCTAAAGGACCAAGGATTCGACGTCATCAGGTGTCGTCGAAAAGAATGAAGAAAATTAGCATGTGTAAACTTTAATGCAAAAGAATAAAAACACCCTTGTCTAATTACTAATAGTTGATTTTATTTAAATGACAGGTTTTGTGTTTGACCGCATTATCAAGTATAAAGTTTTATACTTGATAAAGTTTTATATCTACTTGATAATGGGGTCAAACCCGAAACCGGTCGTATAAATAAAATCAACTAGTGGTAATTTTTTATTAATTTCATTAAAGTGATCATGAATTACCATAAAATAAACAAGTCATCAATCAGACATATACCCAACATGTGTAAAACTTATCGTGAGGATAGAACTTCAGCAGTAGTACAAAAAAGAAGTCATGTCATACTGCCACCAGTGTGAACGGTTCGGCACTCACAAAAATGCCACCGTGTAATAGCTCGTTACTTAAAGTGTGGTAAAAACGATGAGTTATGCACTTGCGGCAAAGCAAAAGTGACAAGCAAGCAAGCACACCCTACCAGCTACAAGGGATGCAAATTCTTTTCCTAACCAAACTGGCGTTCCCTGCCAAAAACACTCAGTCAAGAGTGGAGGAAAAACTGCCATCAAAACCAAGGAACGCGGCTCCCAAGATACAAGCCTTTGGAGTACTGGACCTCAAGGAAATTCTAAAGAAGTCCACATACGAATAGAAGACAATGGCCCACGCATTGTTGTCCACCCAACTATAAGAACTTAGAAACCGTTTATGACAGCACAACGGTTTCCGAATAGTCTTGTGATAGGATCTTGAAATGTTAACGGTATTACAAAGACGAGCTAATGGAGCTGCTGTCATGTATTCCTATCAAAATTATGGCAATCTAAGAATTCAGGCTGAGAACCTTGTAGAATCTACACATACCAGGATTCAACAGTCAAGGTAAGGCGTAGAGAACAGCTCGGGATTGCCACGCCGTACCTACTTCCGTAGGGAAACATACAGAAAGCCGACATAGCAGAAATTTTCATAAACCAATACCTAACAACGATCCTAGAAGACATTGAAGACACATCTTCCGTTTACTCAGAGGTCCCATCGCACTACTCCAGAGCAGATATCTACACATCGGACATACTTGATATCGTCATAGAGCAAAACATCGCCATTTCGTAGATGGATGGAAGAAGATAATCGGGATAGGAAATATAGAAAACAGGAACATATCTCACCAGAGGTAATGGAGCTCTTAAAATGCTTTAAGAGAATAGTCCAGAGGACACTTGCGCCAATGAAATAAAGGTGTAGGCATAGAGCCATTAGACTCATGCGCTAAGAATTGCAAACGCTCCGTAATTGACAAAAGACCGCTCGTCTCGCGGAACTGTACACCAAAAAACCAATCTGCATGGAAAATGCAGAAGGTTTTGAGGAAGGGACCTGAAAACCTTCCCCTCTAATAAACAGAAAATAGTCTACATCGAGCAAGAGGACGCTGAAGTATTTGCCGACTCCTTCGAAAGAAAATTTTGAGAGAATGATGTTGCCTTTACAAATGAGGTGGAAAATATTGAGTAACAGGTCAAACAGACGGTACACAGAATGAGATGACACCGGAGGGATACATTCTAAACCTCACATCTTCGGAAGAAGTCAGAAACATCATAAGAGGTCTCGCTACTAGGCAAGTCCTAGCTCCGGACCAAATATCAAACCAGGCACTGAAAGCCCTAGGAAAAATCAGCGATGGCGAGCATTATCAACGACATACTTCTCTGACTGCTACACTTCCCGTATTCCTTGAAAGAGACCACGTTCATCATGCTATTGAACCCAGTAAGAACCCCATGTTTCCCAACAATCATAGGGCTATCGTCCTATGATTGCTGAGAAACGCCAGCTGATGAGCAAGGTAGCGTAGCGCGTCATCCTGAAAATACTCGAAATCCAGACCGAAGAATTGAATATCCTACTTGTCGAACAGTTTGGATTCGATCGGAACACTCGACGGAACTGCAAGTTCTAAGCGTGGACCACTATGCGATAGAAGGTTTCAAACTGTGGAAAGAATACGCAACATAAATACGCGCAACACACAATAACATGTAAAATACAGGTGAAGATTAGGATATCAGATAAATAGCAAATGAACATTAGGTACTATCACTGGGATGTCATTGTCCCTCAATATGTAGGTAACGTTTCGTCAGATATGTTACCAGGTCTTAGTCATCTCCTGATGATGCTCACCTTGTAAGCGAAACGTGCATCGAGAGACATAAATTTTGTTCTGGTGTGAGAAAATTGTTTTCAATAGATTCATTTTACTCCGGAGGTTCTAAATTCCAAATTAACTGTACTAGTTTCTTCCCGAGATATTGCATTAATCGTTAGAGCGAAAGATTCGCAAAATATGAAAAAAGTTGAAGTGGAAGTGAATTTTAGAAAAGATATGAAATTGGAAATTGCGGAACTATTTTTGTGAATTTTTCAAAACTTACAAGAATAACCTGATTTTAAAATAATATCGAATTTGACAGGTTTAGAGTAAGCACATGACAAGAGGAAAGGGGCCGTTTTCACTCATTACTCAAGAAAAAAAATACTGCAGAATCAAATTATGAATTAATCTATTAATAAAAAACCTCCATGTGTTTCGGACTTTTTGAGTGACATTGTATTTGAATTAAACATTATTTTTTCAGTGTTGAATTGAATTGTGTGGAAAATTTGAGATATCAATGTTTTCAAACTCATGTTGCAATTTGAATATCCTAATAATATTAATTTGATATATCAACATACCGTGAGTCATATGAGATAACTATAACATAATTTCATTGCTCTGTTGAAAGTATCATGATCATATTTGCATAGCGGCATAGCGATTCAGTTTTTATCTCCTCAATCGTTGCAAAACGCCGTCGTTTCATTAGTTTCTTCAATCTTGGGAACAGAAAAAATTCGCATGCGGCCAAATCTGGTGGCTGAGGCATGATTACAGTTATGTTTTTGGCTAGAAAAATACGAGCAAGCAATGATGATTGAACAAAAGCATTATCGTGATGCAAAACTCATGAATTTTTTTTTCCACAATACCAGCCGTTTTCTTCGTATTGTTTCCCGCAAGCGTCGCGTAACTTCAAGATAATACTCCGTACGTATGACCATACGACCATGTGGCAAGAACAATGAGAAAAACCTACATTTCATCGAACTTGGTGTGGATGCTTGGTTCTCCTGGACTCTTACATTGGGACGATTGAACTTAGGTTACGATGTCATAACCATATACCCATGATTCCTTACCACTTACCAGTAATAACCCTTTTGAGCAAATCTGGATCGCCGTCAACGTCATTCAATATTGCCTAAGCAATGCTCTTGCGACGGTTTTATGGTCAAAATTCAGCAATTTTGGAACGACTTTCGCTGCCACACGCTTCATGTCCAAAATTTCCGAAACAATTGCATGGCATGAGCCAACCGAAACAATTGCATGGCACGAGCCAACCGATATGCCGACATCCTCAAAAACTCCTTTAATAGTGATTCAACGATTCTTCATAACAATTTTCTTCACTTTCTCTACATATTAATCGGTTGTTGATGTGCTGGTGCGTCCAGGGCGAGCGTCGTTTAAAGTTCGTTCAATGCTCGTTAACTTCAAGTTTGGCAAATGTTTAGATTAACGGAAATGCATAAAATAACAGTTTTACAAATGATTTGTAACGGATATAAAACCCGAACACAACAGGACGTAGCTCGCCTATTTCATGAGAAATTTCCTAATTTACCGCCCATATCTCAAGGAACAATAAGCAAAATATAGAAGCAGTTTCGCGAGCTTGGTCATGTGGGACAGATAAAAAAAGCAGCTGCCAATGCAATGGGTGATGAACTCAAATTAGATGTGATGCTTGAGTTTGAGGAAAACCCACATATATCGAGTAGACAGGCATCCACTACAGTCAAAGTTAGCCATATATCGATAGTAAACATATTGAAAGAAAATAAAATGCATCCCTATAAAATGATACCTACTCACGAGCTCATGGAAGACGAGTTTGATAGAAGAACTTATTTTCGTGAGCAAATGATGGACATGTTGGATAACAATATCATCCAATTAGAAGACGTTATGTTTTCTGATGAGTGTATTTTGTCTCTTAACGGTCATGCTAATAGGCAAAATTGCCGCTACCTACTGGACAACGGAAAATCATCACTGGATAAGAGAAGAACACACGCACTACCCTCAAAAGGTTAAGGTTTGGTCAGGGATTGTAGGAAACCATATCATTAATCCCTTTTTCATTGAGGGCAATTTGAATGGCGACAATTATTTGGCACTACTTCAAAATTATGTCATTCCAAGTTTAGCAAATTTATATCCCGATCCAGGAAACCCTCACGTTCCAGTGAATGCGATATGGTTTCAGCAGAATGGAGCACCACCACATTACCAAGTTAATGTCCGGCAATACCTCGATACAACATTTTCCAATCGGTGGATAGTGAGGCGAGGATCGATTGAATGATCAGCGCGATCACCTGATCTTTCATCATTAGATTTTTTATGGGGATATGTAAAGAGCAATGTGTACAGAACTAAACCTTCAGATTTGAATGAAGAACGAATAACGCTTGCGATTATGTCGGTCACGCCTGATATGTTAAATAATGTTCAAAACAGTTTATTTGAGATTGGGAAATTGCACATCATTTTAGTTTTTGAGTGTATTTTGTTGCAATAAACTTGAAAGCGATAACATTTTTGAATAGAGAATGGAAAGACCTTTCGAACGATATATACTTATACTTCCCATTTAAAAAATTGAGGGTTGTACCTGTCATTCGAAGGGGGTTGAAGAATATCAAATTATAATTTACATTTGAAGTGTTTCGGTTTTTTTTAATATGTACATTAACCGAAATAATGATTTTTTTTCCATTGGGCTTTTACACAGACGAATGTACCGACATGATAACATGTCGTATTGAAGAAAGGAATCCCTGATCTCACCAAAAAACGACAACAGGTTACCAGCAACAGAATGAAGATTTGACAAAAAGATGATGTATCAAAAAGTATATAACAATTATATAATATTCAAGGCATTACTAGTCGAAGTGATATAGCCGAAGTTTCCATACTGTCTCAAAAATAGGCATGAAACAGACTCGTTCTAAAATCAACAATTGTTTGTATAAACCGTTCAACAGTATCTCAGTGCAAAACACAGGAAATGCGAGTTATTTATTGTCAAGCCTAATCTGACATTCTTCTCTCGATGATCCACTAGGTACTGCCTTGATTTCAAAAGATAAACGATACAGGTATATTGATATTGCCTGGATTTTCAATTATCATAATCCATTTTCTTATGTAAGTAGGATTTTAATGGTTCAAATGACAGAAGTGTGAAACATTTCGAATATTTGTTATTATTGTTCAATTATTTTGAGTTTCAACCATTATGTGCGGTCGTGATTAGATTAGATTATATTTTTCAAGAGGTAACTTCGTATTGAGTTTTTGATAGCACTAACGAGTTGGAAGTGTATAAACTAATCTTCAATCGAGCTCAAATTGTTGTGGATAACCCTGAATATTAACTGTTACAAGGTATTTTGAAAAAATATCACTGTCATTGTAATTTTCATAAATATCCACGATATTGTTACTTATTTAGGCCGGATCAAGATTTCCATTCTCATTTTTCTTGAACCCCGAGCAGCTTTATTTTCGAATCTGTATAGATACAAGTTTTATCGCAGACTCTTTTTACATGATCTGTGGATGAACTGGTATAATAGTGTAGGTTTTTCTGAATGAATTAGAAGCCCATCTTGTGCAGTTATCATTAATTGCTAGATGTCTGTAACTAATGTGTGATTTGAAATTCGTTCGCCGCAAAATCTTGATTTATTATTTTCGATCTTTGAACGACTCCTACTATGTGAAATAATTCGAGCGTACGTACAATTTCATTGACATCTGTAGCACACTGATGATAATGATACACAAAATATCCCATGAGGATATTTTGTCTCATTGAATAACATTTTCACTTACTGAATTGTCTTTGACGACTTTGCAATTACCAAAAACAGACTCAATCACAATCAGGAAGGAGTTCTGTCATTTTAATGAAATGAATGAAAACACTGTTGTCCAATTTCCACTAGTTATACCATGAGTACCATGACACAGTGGAATAAAAAATATTTATTGAGATAGGGAGCTACAAAAACCCATGACATTAAAAGAGACAAAACGTTTGAAACTAACACATTCATTTGATTTATTATTTCCCTTTGCTGGGCAATAAAATCTCTCCTAAGATCTTTTGCTCTACCCCAAATCATAACATTAAAATTGATATGGGAATATACCATCACATAATAGATGTTGATTTCAGGTGCTTTGTGGCACAGTATCATTGATCTTTGAGTATGTATGATCTATTTGTTTATCCCAGATTAGCATCGATGTAGATACCTAAAAATTTCACTTTCATAGAGTTTTTAATCTCGCTTGATCATTTGAATAAGTATTGGTCTCGATATGGAATTTCATCAATACAAAATATTCAAAATAAGTTGAAAGCATCATCTACAGTCATGAGATGAATTAGAGTTCAACCTTCATTTAGAAGTCTAGATACCTTTACTAATCAATAATTATTCATAATAAGTGTTATTTGTGAAGGAGTCATCAATACAGGTAAGTAACTTTTGTTAATTCTACTCGTGATTTCATTGTCATATAGATGTTTTTCATCTATGATATTTCAGGTTTTGTTTCTTGATCTTAGTCGGTGTCAGAACATTTCATGGATACATGAATTTTCTATGTGATGCCTCTGCTCAGTCCCTCTCATTTATATTTTTATGGTAGTTAATACAAATTTTAAGACTTGCCACGGTCTGCATGCCACGGTCTGCACATTCAATCGGGTGTCCCTACAGTCATTATCATTTGAAAAATGAGATATGATTTGATTAATTCCAAGAACTTCACTTCAGTTATCCGTCGTTTTTGCAAGATCCGCTCGGTACTTCTTGTAAACAAGTTATTAACAATCGTGTCGATTCGTACAGCCTCGTAAAATCGCCTTCAAAATGTTAAGGTAGTACCACTGCACGGGACAAAGAATAGATGAGCATAATAACATTTACAATTTTCAATTTCAGTTTCCTCTCTCGGGTTTCGGTGCGATGTATCATTTGACGCGCGTTTCTCTTAATATTTTATTGATATAATAACAATGAAAAGATAAGAGTTTTATGATCCGATGTAGCTATATTGTCAAATTTAATATTCCAGTGAGCAGATGAAACGAAGTGATATTAAAACATTCCAGCATGAGTAACAAGTGAAAGTTTTAATCAAGTGACGTGAATTGCAAAAGTGTTTTCCGCGGAAGGTAAACAAGAAACGCGAGAACGACCTTAGCGAAAAAAAGACAAATGTATTTAATATGTGGCGCGATTTGTTCAAACTACCCGGGAATCACCAGTCGTATCAACATATGAAAACTAAATGAAAATGAGCTTCGAACATTATCATTCCAGGAACAGTTCGGCCTCAGGAAGTTCTTTCTCTCAGAAATTTACAAGACTCTCCACAGTACCAAGGCGAAATGTAGGCGACAAAGTTTTGATAACATCGGTTTCCAAGGTGTATGTTAATCATAATAAATCTAATTGCGCAATCGACCCGCTTGTTAATACAAATGAAGAAACCTGTGATAAAATAGACTACGACATGATTAGTAATTCTATTAGGAACTCTAGTGACATTCCCAAGCTCAGGAATCGGATATTTGAGGATAGCCTTGAGAGTCAAGAAGTAGCTTTATACCTAGGTAAGAATTATTGGGCCTCTCTGTTTTCTATTCTATTGTATGAAACATCATGCAGGTAAAGAGAATTTTGGATTTAACAAAGGGTAATTCTTACGAGTACCAAAACTTTTATGGGCGAAACTAGACAGTTCAGGACTATTCTTTTTAGATATATATATAATTGCACCGGACTTGAAATTTTACGAGTCTCATTTTATCGCGGAGAACTAATCCTGAAAAGTCAGATAATATTTTTTCCATCATTATCACGAAAACTATTTTCAGATTGTAAAATAGAACAGTTTTTTCGTGTTATAAAAATTACATTATTATATTCATTAATTGAAAAACTTTTTCAAAAAAGGTTTCGCGCTTTTTTCGTCATCAGTTTTTGTAAAATTTTTATATTAAAACCAAAAGAGGTTGTGGTTTTCTCAAGATCAGTGTCAGTATTTTTCTCAAGAACAGTGTCGATTTTTGGAATTTCGTCCTGACGTTTCGCTAGCGCGAGGCTAGCTTCTTCAAAGGCTTATACATACTACTTGATTCCGGAAATTATTAGAGTTCTTTTTTTTCAAAAGTAGAGCTATGATAATAATTAAACAATATTCACGAATATTTTTATTTGTTAACACCGTAGCTTTCTCAGTAGAAGCTACGGTGTTAGCGTCTAGAAGTAAATAAAACGTTGTTTGTGAAAATGTTTAAATTATTATCATGGATAGTTCTATTAATTGTCATTGAGTAACGGGTCGGTCTATTCATGAGACATATAAAATGTTTGTTTTTCAATAATATCTACAAATGTGATGAACAGTTTATTTTTGACCCTATTCAGACCATTTTTTAGCCGATCCCACTATTTTGGGGAACCAGAGTAATCTCTTTTCAGATCAAGAATATCAGTGGTTGTTTTTGAAATATTCGCCAAAAACTGGAATGGTTGAACTTCGTTTTTTGGCTCTACCACCTCCATTTTGATTGATATAAAAAAAGGTATATGAACTTTCAATACTGAATCATAGTTGTTATAATCTGATATAAACGAATTCGCAATACGGCGTTTCGTTTAGACTACATCATCAACTTTATTTTTTTGAATACGGACCTCTTGTTTTTTATCGATTTTTGTAGCCACTGTAATAACAAATTAAGCTATGTATCACAATATATGTGTTTCCAAAAAAACATCATCAATATTTGTGTAGCCTCAAAAAGGTAAAAACCAATATCTTAAAACTCAAAGATATCTAAATCAAATCCNGGAAGTGACAGAATTTATTGACGGATCACCCTGTAGCGCTTTTGAATACTTAATGAGATTTTATTACTCTACACTCTTTTGAAATAGACTATAATTGTCATTGAGTAACGGGTCAGTCTATTCATGAGACATATAAAATGTTTGTTTTTCAATAATATCTACAAAGGTGATGAAAATGTGATGAAAAGTTTATTTTTGACTCTATTCAGGCCATTTTTTTAGCCGATCCCACTATTTTGGGGAACCAGAGTAATCTCTCTTCAGATCCAGAATATCAGTGGTTGTTTTTGAAATATTCGCCAAAAACTGGAATGGTTGAACTTCGTTTTTTGGCTCTACCACCTACATTTTGATTGATAAAGGCATATGAACTTTCAATACTGTTTCATAGTTGTTATAATCTGATATAAACCAATCCGCAATACGGCGTTTCGTTTAGACTACATCATCAACTTACTTTATTTTTTTGAATACGGACCTCTTGTTTTTTATCGATTTTTGTAGCCACTGTAATAACAAATTAAGCTATGTATCACAATATAAGTGTTTCCAAAAAAACATCATCAATATTTGTGTAGCCTCAAAAAGGTAAAAACCAATATCTTAAAATTCAAAGATATCTAAATCAAATCCACACATCTTTTGATAATTTGCTAATATATGGAAAGCCCATGCCTTCCAGGGGTTTTGTATAAATGTGGAAGAACTGTTCAACAGCCAATTTTTATGAAACATACATGTTTGATTTCGGATGTTTTCTGGCAAATAAAAATAGTGGAGAATAAATTTATGAGAGTGATGAAATAAATTGATTTGTTTATAGTGTATACGAAGTCAATTCGAATGGCATTAAAACTAAGTAGTTACCGAACGTCGGTAGTTTCCTTGTATGGCATGGGCGGCGTGATAAATTCATACAAGGTCTAATCATTATTTTTATGTGGATGGTTCTATATGGTAATAAATAGTAAATTTATCAGACCCTGTACATAAGTACAACAGTGTTAATTGGTAAGGGGAAAACCATGAATTTTTCTAATAACGAGAAAGTTGATATGCTTTTCGTACGAGCGAGATGTTTGAGAAAGGCTAGTGGATCTCTAGCTTTCTATTGGAAATATTTTCAACGCATTGAGAGGAGCTTACGTAATCATGGTTCATTTGAAAAACCCTCGAGTAAGAGATGTACAGTAACGTCAAGATGTGGCGATACTGAAATTGGCATGTATTATAATACACGTAATGAACGAAACGTCGCATTGGTCAATATCAGATAACGAATATGAAACAGTTATGAAGTTTCCCTATCTTTTTTTTATAGCATTTTAAATGGACGCGGTATAGCCAAACAACGAAATTCGACAATTCTAGGTTTCGACGAATATTTCAAAAACAACCACTGATATTCTCGATTTGAAAAGAGATTATTCTAGTTCACTAAAATAGAAAACTTTTGTCCAATTCAACCGATCTTGTAGGTATAAAGTACCTTTAGGTATAAGGTACCTTTTTGAAAAGATAATTTGTGCCTAAAAGTATTAGGAGAATGTGGTTGAGAATATTACTTGGTGAATGTTACGGTTCGGACTTCCATAAGTAGGTGTTTGAAGAAGGGAAGGATTTTTAAATCATCTTTAGTTTATTCTACATATTCAAAAAATAAAAATAAAACTTCAACATCCTGTATCTTGGAAACGGAGCGTTTCCGGACATTTATTCATTTGGACAATTCATTTTAGAATATTGTGAGGAATCACCTCCTGAAGTTTGTCAAAGCACTTTCGAATCACCCTGTATATTTCAGTTTGTGTCTGAAAGTTACTTCTATGCATGATCTACATATACATTTTCGAAAACAAAAATTATTTAGAGAGTTAAAAAAATATGGAATTGAATGACGTATTCGTATATTAGGTGTTCTATTCAAAAAATATAACTTTGGTTGACCACGCTTTGCTGAATCACCCAGTATGCGAGAAAATAATTTTTAGAGATAGTCAAATACTATCTCTAAAACATGACTTTAAAAAATTAATCAGTTCAAAGAATAGTTTTCTCTGATAGCAATGGACCGAGGGAATATTGTTGATTGACCTGTAGAAAACGACACAGTGGAATAAATATTTATTGAGATATGGAGCTACAAAAAACACATTACATTAAACGGACAAAACTTTTGAAACAACCAAATACATGTCGTTGCCTTTGGAGACCGTACTATTGGCTCCCTTGTTATAAACATGTAACATGAATAGGGATGTTTCCTTCATTTCTTGCATGTATACTTAATTGACGCATTGCAAGTTTTACTTTCAATCAATGGATGTGAAAGTATGGGAGTGTTAAATATATGGAGATAATATACTTTAAAGTGAAATTCTATTCGTACTTTTTCAGAATAACTTGAAAGTTAGTCATGATTTTGATGGCTTGCACACTTGCTGCATTTCATTAAGAAAAGTAGTTGCTAGTTTTGTGCATTCTAATACTGAAATTAATGCTATTCAAGTTTTTAAATAGGAAATACTGATCGCGATTTTCGAGTATATTTCTAAGAAAGAGAGATTGAGAGATAGAGTTGCAATATTATGTGTTTCAGGTCAAACAATACAAATGAAAGTATTGGATCCTATAACGTAAAAAGAATCCAACAAAAATACTCCTTCTAAACACCAGAACTGTAACACGTCCCTCGTCGCGAGTTTCACTAATCAGATCTGAATTAGATAGATGGGAGTTCAACTTTGTTTCAAAAAGTAGGGGTAAATATTCTTACACCTCAATAAGAATACTTTTTCCGAATATTTCCGTGTGAATAAGATTTGTAGAACATCATATGAATAAATAACTTTTATGCTCAGGTGGCTCAGGTATGCTTCAGAAAAGGAGGAGAAGTTAATTTTGCATAAATTGAAATTGGAAAAATGCTGAAATTCTTATTAAATTTTCCAATTATTTTCTGCTTATTTTCATTCTAAACCATGTTTTAATCGAGAGATTTAGCCTGGTGGGTTGACGTAGGTGGTTTGCTTCACTCACTCAATCGACCGCTGTGTGAACCGGTGGTTCGAACCAGAAGGCCGGACGATCGGGGCGACAGCTGGTTAACGGAAAAACAGATCATACCAGATTTTTTTCAACAGAATAAAAAAGAGGCTGATAACGTACGACTGAAATAGATGACTTCAACACAGGAAAAAAACTCATTTCACATACTTCAAGGACTTTGTTTATGAAGCCTACTTCGCACAATCGACTACTGTAAAAAGAATTGAAAAATAATTGAAATACTTCTTCAGAAGATATCATGAAAAATCATATTTTATATGATCTTCAAAGTCGTTGAAAAATTTTTGGATAACACATTTGACTTTCTACTTCTTCATCTTTATACAATAAATGTGGAAAACTTTCAAATAAAAGAAGAAACCACTTAGTTTCCTCCTTTCGAATGTTTTACGAGTAGCTAGAGAAGGAAGATTCATTACCGCGGAGCTCCTAATTACCATGAGAAGGCTTTCTACGACGACAGGCTACCTGGTATTTCGAATGTTCCGTTCTGACTATATACCGTGTGGAATGGGTCGATTGAGTCTGAGCCTATGAGGAGAAGAGCCTATGACGAGAAGCACTTACTGAGCTACCTCTGCTGCAGGCTGCTAGTGATGCAATTGAAATCCTGGGGAGGATGTACAATGGGTCACATGTGGCCTAAGTGCTGTGGGCCTACACTCACCCTCCCTACTCTACAGATACAGATATACAGTATGTCTCAGCTAAAACTTGTCACCCCCCTAATCTGCGAACTCATGAAAAAATTGAAAATCGCTCATACTCGTCGATTTTTATTTCAAAGGGGAACACTTTCACCAAATAAATACATCATCATCATTGTGTTGTCAACCCCCCCATCTTCAGCATCCCCTACTTCCAGAATTTTCAATAGGGCGACTATATTTGTGATATATCATATTGAAGAGAATTCAATCCCAAATACAGCGGTGTTGATGAAGTTTAAATGAAAACTAAGTTTTATCAAGATATTTTAATTTTTCATCACCTAAAATGTTATCATCGTAAGATGGTTCAGTGTATTGCAAAATAATATGCTTTCAGAAATTATAGTTTAGAAGGTGAGACAGACGTTCTCATGAAAAAAAAAATGTCGTCATATGTTTTTGTATACGCATATCTTTGAAAACTCCATTTGAAAACTTCCGAAAATGGTTTATACTGTAGAAGAGAGAATATCCATTGTAGCTGCGTAGCAGCGTATTTTGAAAATGGACAATGTGCTAGAGTTACGGCTCGAATTTTCAATAAAATTCATCCAGAAAAAAACACATCATATCGGTATGTGATTCAATTGATGAATACGTTCATGGAGTAAGGATCGGTGCTGGACAAAAAAAATGAACGAGAGAAGATTATGAGAAATGGAGGTGTCGCTGTTGCAGTTGTAGGACATGCAGTGGTGAACAACATTCAATCTTTAGGACAACTTGAGACTATTTCTAAAAGCAGCGTACATCGAATACTGAAAGAAGCAAAATTCCATCCTTTTGAAATGCATAATGTACAAGAATCAAATGACAGACGTGAGTTTTATCATGAGTCAATTATTGATTGGCGATAATAATTACCTCTACAATGTGTGCTTTTCTGACGAATCTTTTTTTTTTATTCAAATGGACATGTGAACAGGCACATTTGCAGATATTGAAGTCATGTAAATCCCCATTAGTATAGGGAAACTCATTCACAAACTACCCGGGAATTGAATGTATGGGCTGGTATTCTGGGAGACCATACTGTAGTTCCATATTTCATTGATGGTAACCTCAACGGACAAAAGCATCTTAAACTTCTTGATACAACTGTGAACTCCAAAATCACTCAGTTACTTGAAGACGATGATAGTTTACTTGAAGGTCAGCTCACCTTTCAACAAGATAGAGCTCCTCCACATTTTTTGCACCTTCACGTCAATTTTCAGATAACAATTTCACAGGGAGATGAATTGGAAGGCGAGGACCAATAGAATGGACGGCTAGATCTCCTGATTTATCAGCTTAAGACTTGAATTCCAAATTTATATTACAAAGCCAAATTCTCTTGATCTACGCAGGAGAATTGTTGTGGAGTGTCGTGCAGTGACTCCAGAAATGTTGAGAAATGTGCGAAGACATTTCGAAAATCACTTATTTTTCTGTATGGAACTGAATGGTTCACATTTTGAACCTTGATAAGATGATAACATTTGAGGTGATGAAAAATAAATCTTGATAAAACTTAGTTCTCATTAAATCTTCAACAACACTTCATCGATCCTCAATTTCAGTACACCGATGTACTTGGGACTGAATTTCCTTCAAAATGATGTATCACAAGTATAATGACTTCCATTGAAAATTTTGACATAAGGGGTGCTAGGGATGAGAGGGTTGACAATACAATGATGACGTATTTGGTAAAAGAGTTCCCCTTGAAATAAAAATCGAAGGGTTTGAGCAATTTTTCACGAGTTCGCAGATTAGGGGGGGTGACAAGTTCAATCTGGGCCACACTGTAAACTGTACTGGATTCACAGGTTACACATCATCCTATCCTAGGATTTGACAACGCAAACTTTTTTACTGGCAATTTTCCATCGTTTTTCTTTGGGAGGGGGGTCACTGGCAGTCTAAATTCAAGTTCCCGGGGTACCAGACCCGTTGCGTCACCCGCCATCTTGAAGGGTTGATTTTTGTTTATTGAATAACTCGTTCATTTTTAATTTTACGAGAAAAGTTGGGATGAAGTTCTTTAAAATCAATTCAGATCCTCATCAATTTTTTCGTAGGATCGATATTTTTTTATTTATACCCGAGAAAATGAGGGGATAACATCTTATCATTTTATTATCACATTTATTTTCGATTTTAAGAGAAAAATTGTGGAAAACAATATTGAAAATGAAATTTTCTACAATTTTGGCTTCCATCGATTTTTTCGTAGGATCGATATTTTTCGATTTATACCCGAGAAAAAGATGGGGTAAAATCATATTATTATATTATATATCGCGTTTATTTTCAATTTTACGAGGGAAAGTGTAATGGACAAAGTTGTATAAAATTGAATTTTATACAATTTTTGTCCTTATAAATGTTTTCGTAGGATCGATATTTTTGGATTTATACCAGAAAAGGATGGGGTAAAATCTTATTATTGTATTATCGCGTTTATTTTCAATTTTACGAGAAAAAAAGTAATGAACAAAGTTGTATGAAATTGAATTTTCTAAGGATTTCAAATCATTTTATATAGTAGACAATGGAAGTCCGAACTAGTGAAATTCAACATTCATTGCTGTTTTTCCGCGCACTTCTCTCAATCTTTAGTTTAATTAATCGTGCTTTACTATCTCGAGTTCCTCCAGACGTTAATACAAAACATCCTAAATAGCACCAATGTGGATTATAATCAAGGAATATACTGGTATACTGGGAGCTATGCAATTATCTATTTGGTACTCGTATCTACATGGAATGTTCAGTGAGGGGATTGTTTTCAAGTGTGATTAGCGGACATAGAATACATAATTGGAGAGGAAATTGATGAAAGTGAAAAGTGGTGTATTTTGAAATTAAATTGATGAAAGTGAAAAATGGTGTATTTTGAAAGTTGTTTTAATGAAATTGAATAAAGACAATATTCACATTCAAAATGACAATGGAGGTAACGAACCAGAAAATTATGAGTATTCTTCAATAAAAGCACTATTTACTGAACCATTCATTCTTTCTTTCTATTTATAATAACTTATAAATAAACAATAGTTTTTTCACAAAACTTTTTCAATCTATAGAATTCCCAATAAAATACTGAGAATGAGGAAAAATAATTGTGTTACTGATGAAATTTCAAATAAGGTGAAAATTCATAATACAATTTACAAAAACCTGGAAAAACCCATTATAGTAAAAAAACTTGTAAAACATGGAAAAACAAAATTTGAATAAACATTTTGAAAAAGCAGGAGCTAACCCTGAAAAAACTTGGAATCTAATTGAATAGTGATATAAATGATGGCGAAAAATGTATCAAAGAGATAGAATCTTCAAATAATTCAATACTAACCAATGAAAAGGACATAACAAATAAACTTAATTCTTTTCTCTTCAATTCCAACCAATTTATAAAGGAAGAGAACGAAAAATGTTTCAAATTATCGTCCAGTTGCTCTTTTAAATTTGTTTGGATTTCTACCCGAATAAACACATTAAATATATGTTATCGTTGAGTTCGGGTTGAACCACATCTGGAGTTTTGTATTCGGCGTTTCGGCTCCCATTTTGGAGCCAATTTCTCTCCAGGTCTCGTCATGAGTTATCTCTAAGATTTCAATCAGCCTACTCCTTAAACAGAGGCTGTCTGGAAGGTTCTAGTCTGACACCGACCTTATGGTTGATAGTCATGGAAGAGTGGTTCGAACGAGAAGCAAGACAAGGCATAGGTGCACGTGCAGGTCTACGCGGATGACCAGCTGGTCATCATCGAAGGTGGCTTCGTTGAGAGCATTGAGAATAGATGGAATCTGGTCTGGAACGAATGCAAAGCATTGTAGGAAGAGATGTGGTTGGGGTATAATGACAGGAAGACGAAATGCATGTATATGTATACAGGCCAGAAGGTATGAAAGACCCTGGTCATTAGAATGAGTGTGAGATACTTAGGAATTGTGGTGGACTCTGGACTATTGTTCATATACCATCACAAGGAGGTTAGAAAAAAGTTGAGTACGCTAGGAGATAAATTGAGAAGATGAACCGGGCGGAATATTGGACTACGGAGAGAATGTATCACAGTGATATACGAAGGGGTATCCAAGTCTGCAGTCATGTATGGAGTGCAAGTGTGGGGAAGCAGAGCGCATGACAGCAGAGTCAGGAGACAGCGCGGCCCAGTGGCCTTTTCTGATCGCCTCATGTAAGCACAGCCAACGATATAGATCCATATTGATCTATATTGAATTCACAATGTATTTGAGGCACTTAGGTATATGGATACGGTTAATGCTGCATTGCTTGAAATCGCTTCGAAAATAAGCCTTTATTTCTCGAGGATAAAAAATGGTTATTGTGGGTTATGCCTAAGAGACAGACCTAGACCATCGCCTACTTTTTTGTAGACCTTTTTAAAGTGTATAATACTGTAGTACATTTTTTGATTTATCTCGTAGAGTTCAACCAGCGTTTGTAATGTTAGCGCAAAAAATATGTTTATTTACGACATCACATTAGAAACCTAAATCATCACTGTTTTGTTACTATATACTTCATGTTATATACATATAAATCTTCCTCTTGAAATTCTGCGATCCTCAATCTGAGATTCCCAAAACTGTGAATTCCAACAGGCTGAATCGAACATTTTCTTTTTTTGTAATGTATGGGATGGCTGTGAAGATGAATATTGCCTATAAAAGATCAGGTTGTAATTACAGCAGGCAATTACAACAATATGTGTTTTGGAATCTGGTATTTTAATAAGCAATATGTCTTTCTTGTCGTTTATTGGATCAATTGACATTCTTCTTAGTCTACATTCAACTGCTAACCCAATAATTGCTGCTAACTGGAAATAAAGCAAATTAGGTTGATAGTTGTATATTCTACAATCGAAATATTTTTGTTAAAATTAACTTTAGCATTAGATATGTTTCACTATTTGCTTTTCCAATTAATTTGTTGATCTGCTTGCTGTTGAGGACTTCTGATTTCTTTACCTTCTGACCAACATTTTTCTTTTTGAGAAATGCGATAATCTTTAGGAATGTGTTTACATTCCTAAAGATTCCTAAACATTCCTAAGAATGTGTTTACATGTTTACATTTCTGTTCAATAAAATTATACTTTTCAACATAGATTACATGCTCCACGAGGTAGATGACTCAACAATTCAAGATTTTTTGCGTCAAATAGGCCAAAACTTCATCCATCCTCAGTAATAGTTTTGCATTTTTTCATATACATCCATTTCGATGAAAAATCTCAAACGTTTTCGTACCTGGACTTTGATTTTTTAGGCAATAATTGTGGTGTAGCAGCAAAAGCTGCATTGGCACATTTTCGAAATCACTATTGCTGCTGGTTTCCATAGTTTATTACGTACAAAAACCATGACAACTCTCAAAAATCAAAACGTCAACTGATTTTATGTCGAATAGCTGTCAGTCGTTATTTCTTTGCTATGGTAATGATCAACGATGTGATTCTTCCCGGCCTAGTACGGGAAGTACGTACTTTCCGGACTAGGTGGGTTCTACCCGAACGGTTTCCAAAAAATTTTTTCTGATTGTATTACATTGTTGTCTGACAGTGACATCATTTATTTAAAAAAATATGTTCTCATAAAAAAAGTTCTCTTTGAGTTCCCGAGTTGGTATCGGCCAATAATAGGGACGCATTTTCTCTTCTTTTAATGTGATGAATGGTTTATATTCAATTTGGTCGACCATCTCCATATCCACTCATCTGTGGAATTGTTTTTTTTGGTATCTGTCAAATGAACGACTTTTTTCTGATCCGTAGTTAACGGAATTTCGTTAGACAATAATTTGTTGAGGCGCAGCGTTTAAACTAAAGTAAACAAAACTATTTATTTATTTTTTACTTACTTTCTTGTTAACCTAATATTATGGACACTATGAGTAGGTATATTTTATGTATAAGGAGTGAATTGGTCGTGAGAGGTTTTACCACACTCAAGTTTTATAATCAACAGATCATTGCTCTCTGCGTCTTCAATCTTCAGTCGCGTGAGAGTGGGAGTGTCAAGAAAATAAAGTTTCATCCTACGATGATGATTGCCTAATGCGAATGAATTGATGTTTGTGTTCATTTTCTATTACACTATTACTATTTATACGATTATATTGGGTAATTTGGTTAGCCTTGACTTTCAGTATAGTTATATAAGTTGGCTATTTTCTTTAAAAATTTATTTCGACATTTAAATTAATGGCCGAGTGTGAATAGGTGTGAGCCACAATAAACCCTTGCGGGTTGCGGTGGAGGGTCGAATAGACCCACTCACTTTGGACCTAACCTAACATACTGAATGGAAAGTGCTTTTCAATGTTCATATGGAAGTCATTGTTTCAAAAAGACTTTCTTCTTTTGTGTAATTCAATGTTCAGATGCAAGTAAATGTTTCGAAAGGAAATTTTCTTCCAGTTTGTATCTTGAAGAAACTTCGTATATGATTTACATATCTTCAAAAAGAGTTTCTTGTTTGATGAAGAAGTGAAAGCCAAAAAGGTCTTCTCAAAAAATGTCTACATTGTTTTGATGAAACTAAAAACTGATTGTCATACAAATTATTGCATTTGAAGAAAGTTGGTTCTGACCACTTTTACATTAAAATTTATTTATTATCGCATTTATTCTTTTTTTGCTAACACACTCTATACTCTATACTATAAATTTTTTTGAAAGATTCATATATGCAATATGTCTTCCTTGTCGTTTATTGG
>NW_019292835.1:0-37415 GCF_000500325.1 Leptinotarsa decemlineata
TACGAACGACAACCCTCAGTAGTGGAAACTTGTGCGAGCTAAGGATTAACGAGGTCTTACCTTTTAACGTGTGATTCCTAACACTTCCTAATACTTCCTAACACTTCCTAATACTTCCTAATACTTCGGTACAGTTAATTGCTTTGAACACATTAATTCAATATTTTCAAATAAGCTTCTAACACTTTATCAAAAATTTCTAATTTTAATTTTTCTCAATCAGGATTCAAGTTGATCTTCCCAATATGGTCGTAATATATATTCATCTCCTCTAGAATTCATTAAGAACCTTGAACCAAATTCTGCAATGGAAATGTAGAGTTGAAATAAATGAAAGAATGAACATTTACCTACAAAACTTTATTTTGTTGAGTAAAAATTTTGAAACTTTTGGTTAAAAGTTGCCACTATAATAAATGGCACACCACAGAATAATTATATCTTAGGACTAGAATGCGCGGTGTTTATAGGTGCCATTATGTTGGACAAATCATGGGCATCGAAATCTGATCCGTATTTGAGCAATTGCAGCTAATCAATATTTCTCAATATTTGTCTGTACGAAATGAAGTGAGAGGTAATGTGAACTTTTGTCGTTGAAAATCACGACTTTAATTGTAAACAACGCAATCATACCATATTTTTAGTTGTGTTGGCTCATGTTGAAAAGTATTGATTTTGTAATATAAAATAATATCGTTACATTTCGAATTGTGCAAATTCAATAACTTTATTAAATAATTCAATTCCATACAAAAGACCTGTGCCTTACATTTGGTATTGGCCGTCTGCCTTCTGTCTGGTGGCAGTCTGTCTCCTCTCGAATATTGGCGATCAATCGTCTTTTCTAGATTGCTTCACAATGGGTCGCTCTATCATAATCTAACAACATCCTGCTTTTCCTTTTGAAATGGAGAATGTATTCTACATATATGTGGAATCTTTTATGGATTTCAATAGTCCATTTGCAGTCAGTCTCCTGGAGGATACCGATTTCACATACGACTCGCTTCATTCAGAGATGATTTTTACGAATTTGCTGATTTTCTACTTCAACTTTGCTTCTTTCCTCGCTGCATTTTTGTTTTTACAGAATCAGTCTTGGTAGCCTCAAAATCCAACGCGGCTATCCATACACTTCTCCTTCAACCTTTCGATGAGAACATGTATCTCAATTTATTCTCAGGTTAGTTAGTTTTTTGATGTCTGTGATATCTGTCCCATACTCTAGGATAGACTTCCTACCTTTGTTGATATCTGCTCTTTAGTGGGCTCAGCTATATTTGCTTCAAGAATTTTTGTTGTTGTCCAAAGTGAGTGGGTCGATTCGACCCTCCACTGCATCCCGTAAGGGTATATTGTGGCTTACACATATTCACACTCGACCAAATAAACCCAGCTTCTTAACGAAGCCGATTAGTTGTATGGTGAGTGGTCTTTCAGGTCAGATGGTAAGAGTAGGGCTCTGCCGAACTCTAAAAACCTGATTCGGTCCCCAGCGGGACAGGCACAAAGTATTTGCTCTACTGTTTCATCGGTAATGAGATAGTCGGATAGTCAAGGTGCAATATTCTCACCTTGATACCCGCGACAACCTTTCCATATGAGGGTTTTTGCATGTCAGCTACACCTGACAATGGCTTTGATTCAACCGCGCAGGGCTTTATCGCCTCTGGTTTTGGTGAATCATCATTTGAGCGCAAACGTTTGCTAACCTGCTCCTTGGGGGGTTGTTCCTCNGCAGATCTTCAGTAATCACGTCCTATATTACGTCCAAAAGATTATTTTAACAAAACATCTTATCGAATACCACAAAAGGCCAAAAAATTATAATTAGTGATTGTACAATTTTTTCAGGTGTGAAGCTACACACATCCACAGAGTATTCTGAGAAAAAAATATTGAATTATTTTCTCATTTAACGACTTTGTACACCCACTATTTTTACGCTCATTGACTGACTTAGTGAAAAAAAGAACTGTCCTAGCATTTAGGCCGTCTGAAGGGGTGAAAACAGGATGGAACTTTTTTTTTTCAATTCGTAACGTTAAAAATTGACTTTGTACACCTACCAAACTGAGATATTCTATTCTTCATGACCGATTCGACAAAATAAACTTCACTTCAGAGTTTTCCAGGCCGTCTGAAGGGATGAAAATAGGGTGCCAATATTTAAAATATTCTTACCATGAAAAATCAACTTTGTACACCTACCAAATTGAGGTATGTTATTCCTGATGGTCGTATCAACAAAAAAACTCCACCTCAGAATTTTCCAGGCTGTTAAAAAAAAAATCTGTTTTTCCGTTAACCAGCTGTCGCACCCCTACGAACGACAACCCTCATAAGTCGAAACTTGTGCGAGCTAGGGATTAATGAGGTCTTACCTTTTAACGTGTGATTCCTAACACGGGTTGGACGATAGCAAGTGAAGATCGATCGTTCAGACTAGGGCTTGAACCACCGGACCAACACGGCAGTCAATTCGAGTGAGTGAACAAATCACCCACGCCGAATCGCTTGGCTACCGACCGAGGAGGAGGTGGAAATGGGGTGAAAACTCAAAAAAATGGTATCGTTGAAAATTTTATATACAGTGTCATGCCCAAAGTATTCACTATATGGGGAACTCATTATTAAGTTTTTTTAAGGTTTTTCTACAAAAAGTTATTCTTGATAAAAGTTTGTGCATTCCCTAAAACTGAACATGCACCAACGAAATACAGTAAAACATACGTAACTTACGAGGAGCCTTCACATGTTTGATTTTGAGACAAGAGTGAAGTAGGTACTCTCATTTTGAAAAATCTTGGAAAATGTTATTTGGAAAAGTTGTTCAGCATTAAAAAATACATCTTGATATGAAGTCATGGCCATCTAAGTGAAGTTTTATTTTTTTTACAATATTACAAATCACACAACTATGGTGTTAACCACGGTCATTTTTTCAAAAAGTAAAATACTGTTCAAAGTTTTTGGTGCAAAGTTATGTTTATTTTTTGTTAACACCGAAAATTACTCAAAATTGTGAAGTATTGTAACAAGAACTCATTATTCAATGATATCAAATCACAAAACATTAAAATAAACTAGGTATTTTGGAACAAACTCATTGATTTTCCGGAGATTATTTTGGAGAATTATTTTAGACAAAAAAAATTTCCAGAAAGGACTTTTGCGCACCCCTGAATAGGGATTGTCTAAGCCGAGCAGAGTAATTATGAGATTACTCACTATTTATTTACAAGGACACCTGAATAAAACGGAGACCTCAGCTACATGCAATGCAAAAAACAAATGAAGACATCTCGTCATTATAATTATTAATTATAAGAACTTATAGAAACTATAGTTCCGCCTTTATTACACTTTAACAAATCTTCTCTTGATTTGGCTTCATTTTTGGAATTGTGGAAGGTTGAAATACAAAACACTTTGACTTCTCCAAATAAACTATTTTTCATAGAATAATATAAGAGTATTTTGTCACTGTCTTTTTCTAACTTTCAGGTATCTGAATCTAAACCTCTTATTTGAACAAATAAGTTTATATCACTTCTTGATAATCGTTCAAGACGACATAGTTTTTTAAAAAAATCTGCTCACCAACTCCTGCATAATAAATGACTGAAGCAACAAGACATCCTGATAACACAAAAACTAGATTTACGGATAGTAACGGTATCCCAAATTTCCACCAGATAAACGTCCAAAATATACCATACAAAAAACCAACTACGAAGGAGGTGATTGCCTTTTCTGAAATATAGAAACAATTCAAATATTTCATCTGACAAATTCATACTGCTCCAAATCTTACCATTTACCGTTAAATTTTGTTCCAGAGATATGGTTAAATAGGTGATGAACACCCCAAATGTAAACCCAATGATGTATAAAGTCACCTTGAAAAATCTGTGTCCGAGAAAACAGACAAACAATCCAAATATTAAAAGCAGGGCGCAGACAAATTTCCAGAAGCCTGTAACTGAAAAGTATCAAATTAATAAAAATTATTTCATATAATGAAAGAATAACTCAATTGAATATTTTCAATACCGTAATCTGGGGTGAAGTCGGACAATTTTTGGTCTTTTTTGCCAATAACTCGAACCCCTTTAGAGCAAAAAGTTTGAAAAAATATGATACGATATAAAAATATGCAAAAAAATATTACCCCCACTATTTTTTTTTGGTTAAATGCTGTCCGCCTTTGCCCCTACGTGTGGGGTGAACATGGACACCTATTCATTTTGCATCAGAAGTCATCTTTACCCCTGAAATGGGGCGTAGGCGGACACAAAAATAATGATTTATAGCAATCCACAAGAAACAAAAACGCATTTTCAAATAAGAAACTAATCTATTTTAGTAAAATAACACAAGTAAAAACAAAACATAAACCTCATACTTATTCTGAACTCATTCAATTCGAATTGCACTGTCTTCTAGGAAAATAAAACTACCTACATATAACACAAAACAAAAACAAAATATAAACCTTATACTAGGTACTGAACTGTTGTTGAATCATTCAATTCGAAAATTTTCATATTTTTTCANAAACTTTCTTCTTCTGCCAAAAATACATGGAGTGTAGATTTAGGAATTTTATAATATACTGATGCTTGTCTCAAACTTTTCTTGCCTTTTTTCACATCGTCTAGTGCTCTCTGTGAACTTGTTTCATCATAATTCATGAAACTTAGGCCTATCTTCTTTTTGTAATTCCTCACCATGGTGTCCGTTTCTACCCCACCTGTGGACAATATTTTATATTTCAATTATTTTTAAAAAAAACGAAAGGTGGTATTATTATCATTTCATCGCCAAATAATGTCAATAAAGTAGTTAACATTTTAGTGGTAAAACAACTGTTATATATGTAAACCTTACCTGTGGGCAATAGTTTGTTTTCACTAGTTGAAAAAACAACACAAAACGCAATACGAAATAGAAGCCGATTTGTACGCGACCGGAGGAAATTACAATCACCACGACCATCCACCAATGTGTTTTGATGTCTACTAACGTATCTAGACAGGTCCAGCGCCACACCGGCGAGATGTCCTTGAACAAAATTATAGAAAAACGAGCTTCTGTACGCCTTAGCCCCTACTGTCCGACTTCACCCCAGATTACCGTATATTTCAAAAATTATATGGTATGATATGACAGAAATCTGTAATTTTCGAAATTAGTTGAGACCGTTATAATAGATTCACCTCGCCCAACAGAAAAATCTGGCAAATGCCTCAGGAAAACAACTGCCATTGTAGCTCATACAACGACGTACATTCATATTATTTTATATTTATTATATCTGATAGTATACCAGTTTCTTCACAAAGGAAGACAAACATTCTTCAGATCCTAATCTGTACGTACTTTGAGGGAAGTGAATGTGTCGAATTCCTCTTCCAGATATTTATTTCTTGGCATATGTATCTCCCCTCGACACAGTGATATGTGAGATTTTTTTAGATGAAGCTTTGCTCAAGGGCTATCAGTAATTAACGAGAACTTTGAAACGACCTTCGTAACTAGAAATAGGCAAGAGGGGTTAGTTTTCACCATCTTATTTGCTTCCTGAACAAGATCATACGGCACTTGGTAGTATCTATCAAATAGAAGGTACTGTCATTATTTCCATGAGGAAATGAGGTCTACAGGAGTCTAAAAAACCAGCCCCAGATAATATCCTCAGGGCCTTTTTTGTAACATAAATATCCTATTTGCGTTAGTACTATTTCCCCAGAGAATTGTTCCATATGATATGTGAGAATGGAAAAAAGAATAGTAAGCTGATAATAGCGTCTGTTGAGAGATTATATCTTTCAATTTCCGAAGAAGAAATGTGTATTTCGACAGTTTGATGCTAAGTTGTTCAATGTGCTCTAACCAGTTCAAATTATCATCTTGATGTATGCCTAAGAGTTTAACACTGTGTCCTTCAACCCAAGAAGTGTTTGATGTGAAAATGATGTGTTGAGTTTTATTTTCGTTTAATATTAGATTATTTCTTTTGAATCATATGTCAGCATTCCTTTGAATTTGATTTATATCGCGCACCAAATTACCCTTGATTTTTCCGGATGTTGTAAGAGTGGTATCATCGGCGAAAACAATTATGAGGTGACATGAAGGAAAAGAGATCATTTATATAGATTATGAATAAAAGTGGCCCCAGAACCGATCCTTGTGGAACTCCACATGTAACTGGTTTTAAGTCGGATACATTGTCCGAGTCAATTGATACATATTGGTATCTGTTTGTCAGATATGAAGAAAAAATAGACAGGGGGTTCCTCTTATGCCAGTCATCTAATTTTTTCAGTAGAATAGAACGGGAGACGCAATCGAATGCTTTTGTTGGATCACATAAAGCAGCAATAGTGTGTTCTCCTTTTTCAAAGCAAGTTATTATGTTTTCTATTACTTTCTTTACCGCATTTATTGTGGCGGATGATTTCTTAAATCCGAATTAATTAGTGTTAAATAGCTTGTACTTATGAAAATACTCATAAAGCCTATTTTTTAGGATGATTTCAAATAATTTGCCAAAAATTGGGACGATCGATATTGGCCGGTAATTTTCAATTGCATCTTCATTGCCTTTCTTAAAGATTGGGACAACTCGGGTTCTAAGGCAAATAGTTCAGGTCGAAGATCACGATGTAATGGTTGTTTGTCACGATTACATTCTGGTAAAAAATTTAGAATAGGTCTAGTAGACCTGTTTTATATGAATAATTTCTGATTATTTCATCAACAATAAACAAAATAGAAACTTGAATCTAGATACCATTCTGTTGTAAACTAAAATAGAGGGCTAACCTGGTCCAATGCAGTTCTGGTCCCAATCCATCAAATCACATCCATAGGAAACTGCTGGAACATACGCTGCACTTTTGTTATTATACGTCGCGATCATCCCGAATACCTCCCCAGTCCCTCTATATGAACTATATAGCCGTCGAAATTTGAAGTATCCTTCGATCTCAGGCACTTTGGTGCCGTATCTCAAAATATCCTCCACTGATAACATCTTTTCAATTCCATCAAAATACGTCTCGTTATTCCGGTCATATTCCGGAAGGTATAGATGGAACATGTCGACTTTTATTTTGTTCGTGTCGCAAGATACTCCGTATGCCGATGGAGGTTGGCTTTTGACCGTGATATATTCATCGTTATAAGATGTTAATTGGTATGGTGCTAAAACTGTGTCGAAGGTCAAGTTGCAACCTCCTGGTACTGGATCTGAAAATGGACAAATGTTATAGTATTTAAGTAACACTTCATTATGGTATTTCAATTAAACAGTTTACAAAACGGTAACACGTGTTTCACTAACCAACAGCTTCCTCAGGCGTGTCCATATATGAGTATGAACAAGCTTTCTCCAGTGAGTTCATACATCAGTATGAACAAAGTTATATCACAACACCAAACCATTATTTCAACACCTCGACACGTGTTTCGATCACCAAGTGATCATCTTCAAGAGATAAAATAATCTTCTTCTTGAAGATGATAACTTGGTGATCGAAAAACGTATCGAGGTGTTGAAATAACGATTTGATGTTGGGATAAAATTCCGGTAATATTCATTACTACACCAAAGGTTCCAAACAGAGCATCACATGAACAAAGTATTGTATAGTGAAAAACGTTTTGCGGTTTTCTAAACTCATTCAATCGACAGGCAGGTGAAACGGTAGTTCGATCCGAGAGACCGTACGCTCGATTTTCACTGCCTACCGCCCAACCTGTGCTAGGAATATCATGTTATAAAGTAACACCTCCTTAATCCTCAGCTCGAACAAGTGTCAACCTTTGAGGGTTGTCGTTCATTGGAAGGCAATAGCAGGTTAACAGAAAAACATATACCAACAGAAACATAATTCCATTACATACATTCCATGGTGCATGAAAGTTTTGCATCTGCATTCCGTTAACTGGCAGTATTATTATTGCAAACAAGTGATTTTATAGTCTCTCGAATGAATACTATTTAAATGATTATTTCATTACATAAGAACTGAGCAAATGTCAGATGCAATTAGAATGGTTTCAAGTCAAACAGTGAATAATGTGGGCTTAAAGTTTTTAAATTCGAATATATTTCGAAAAAAAAAGCAAAATGTTATTGAGAAAAATTCGTGAGCATTCAATATTATGTTCGAATACGAAGTCAAATTGAAATTTTTACTGAAGTAACCAAACTAAAATTACTTCCGCATACATTTTACACATTGAAACATATTTGTACACAACATACTGAAATTTCTCAATCATTCTTTTATAGGGCTACAACGTTAACGTTATATGAAAAATGTATTTTAAATATTTAGGAGAAGAAAGCAAACGAATACAGTTTAACAACACGTGTTTTCCTATATAATAGTATTTCCAAACTGTGTTTATCATAGGGAGTATTAAACACGACTGAAGAAGTTATTATATAGTGAAACACATGTTGCGGTTCTGTAAAATTCTCATAAGTATAAATCGTTTATCGTGAATAAAATGCAGACTAAGTTTCAGTTCGTGGACTAATAAAATAGTTACACGTATTTAACACTGAAGATATCCTGAGAAAGGAGGGTGCTAATCAAACGTGAGTACAATTTTGAAACATTTTTGGCATAGAGATTATTGGTAGACAATTATTTGGAAGAACGTACAGTATGCTTAGAAGAAAACTAGCTGAAAGTATTTCAGGTACTTAGTCATCGAGAAACCTGGAAGGTCTAAGCAAAACATTTATGAATATATGGGTTTCCAAAAACATCTGAGACGTATTCTTAATGAAAGTTGAAATTGAT
This sequence comes from Leptinotarsa decemlineata, assembly GCF_000500325.1. NCBI lineage: Eukaryota > Metazoa > Arthropoda > Insecta > Coleoptera > Chrysomelidae > Leptinotarsa > Leptinotarsa decemlineata. The sequence goes on from NW_019292835.1 coordinate 8,832, forward strand.
TCGCACATTTTAATAAAAATACTATGATTTGATGTATTCAAGGATTTTTCTATGTGGACCTAGAGGAACAAATGATTTTTATCCACATACTCGGTTTACAAATTATAATAATAAAAATAAACAATAACAATAGACAAGTATATGAGCAAAATTACAAGTTTTTTGTGAAAGGCATTCTTTGTGGAACAGTCAATGTTACTTGCTGATTTTAGAGCATTCAATCTTCCACAAACTGAAAAATAAACAGCTGAATCAGTGAAGTGCAAGCTGAAAAGTTCACCCCGAGAAGTTGCTGCCTAATTTGGAACAGTTAACCAATTGGAATCGCAATGAGCTCATCATTGTCAACAATTCTGACTAATATTTTCACGGAACATTTTTGAGAAAACTTACATCAAGACTTACCAGAATGGCCCAAAGATAGGCATGTGTAGGCATGTTAACGGTATTTCCTAAATGGGATCATATATTGAATTATTTGACGAGCGTTCATACAAGTGTATGACACTAGTAAATATCTTCACTATAAATCTAATCAAGCTGATAGTGTTGGAAAAATATACTTAGTCGGATGAGGTTAAGATAGTTTGCAACTCAGTCCGTATTCTGGAAGGGAAAGTAACTATGATTGAATTTGTTCTGGAAGAAAATTCGTATCCGGAACGGTTTGTAGAACTGGCTCGTAATGAAGTTGGTAAAAACAGTGGCTAATACCACGAACGGCGATGGATTATATCCGCTAGTGGAGCAGTTGTTTTCTGATAGGCGTCACTCCATTCAACCTACTGTGTAGATATATCCGAGACTGGCTTGAACATTTAAAGTTCATTTTTTTAGATTTGTTTACTGTCTATCTTCAAGCATAGCCCACTGACTAATAAGAAAGTTTTTCTTTCTTATTCTGAGTAATCGTGCAAATTTCGGATATGCAGTTGGTTAGTACCTCATACACTAGATGGAGTGACATTTTGTTGTTCGTTGTCACTAGCTTGCACTGACAAATGGCTAAGGAGCCCGAAACCGGTCTGCAAGTGTGCCCGTTACAAAATTGAAGGTGGACTCTTTCAGTTGTATTGCTAATTGCATATGCAGGAAATTTTCTCTGAAGACTCCTGCACTGACGCCTGTTGGATATAATCCAACGCCGTTCGTGGATTTAGCCACTGGAGTAGTTGTTTTCTGATAGACGTCAGTCCATTCAACCTACTGTGCAGGTATATCCGAGACAGACTTGAACATTTAAAGTTCATTTCTTTAGATCTGTTTACTGCCTGTCTTCAAGTATAGCCCACTGACTAATAAGAAAGTTTTTCTTCCTTATTAAGAGGAATCGGGAAAATTTCGGATATGCAGTAGATGGAGTAACATTTTTGTTGTTCGCTCCAACTTAAGACGAGGAATGAAATACTCTGAAAGAATTTCAATTTTAAATAAATTGATGGATGTAGCAGGTATATCCGAGACTGGCTTGAACATTTAAAGTTCATTTCTTTAGATTTATTTACTGACTGTCTTCAAGTATAGCCCACTGACTAATAAGAAAGTTTTTCTTCCTTATTCAGAGGAATCGGGAAAATTTCGGATATGCAGTACCTCGTCTACTAGATGGAGTAACATTTTAGTTGTTCGCTCCAACTTAAGACGAGGAATGAAATACTCTGAAAGAATTTCAATTTTAAATAAATTGATGGATGTAGCCGTTACTATGTGGTAGGAGATCATGATGAAAAAAGAAATGAAAATGTCTATGTTTTTTACCACTTTTATTTGTAACTAACGTTACTGCAGTTTCGTCCTATATGGACATTTTCAAACTCAAACAATAACCTTGAAAGTTTGAAAATGTCCATATAGGACGGAACTGCAGTAACGTTAGTTACAAATAAAAGTGGTAAAAAACATAGAAATTTTCATTTCTTTTTTCATCAATTTTGAATTTTGGAATATCAAAAACTTTAGGTCGATGATGAAGCAAACTTGCGAACACAAAAAACACTGTTTATATTATTGTTGTGATATTGTCAATCTGTTCCATAACAACACGATGTTGAAATTTTTCTGTAGAATTACGGGGTAGGTACGTGGTTTGTTATTTCCTCGGAATCAAAATATAATCTTTCAGCGGGATTACGAAAAGTCATGAACGACACATGGTCGATACGCAAATAACGGATTCGGTTATGATCCTCTGTTATTTGCTACATATCCACCTTTTAATGTTAATAACTATTCTATAGTCTTCCATATTATAACAGTTTTTTGAGACAATATGGAAAGGATGAAAATTTTTTAATAGAGGTATCTATACTTCCGTATCATGAAAATTAAATTGAAATGAATTTATTTTTACTAGAAATGGCGTTGAATCATCCGAAATTTGAAAATCGCGGTCAGATGAAAGCGCAAATTTTGTTACCAATAACAACCAATATTATTAAAAAAACGAACGTTTGATGTGTAACCTTTCTTAATGTATCGGAAACCTAAAAAAGATACCATTGTTTGATGTTATAATGACTATTCCACCAGTAGCTACAAAATACCATAAGATTTCATTGCATAAATATTTCTGTCAGGGTGTTCCCATCTATTACAAGTTGATTTCATTAGTAAACAATCAGATGCATAAAGATAGTTAAACAGATATGCTTCGATTAGTTTGATTATTGGTTTTTGTCGAGTTTGTTGCTGCTCTAGTTTCACTTAATATATTTTGAGTTTGCTGTGTTGCCTAGGTTACGACAATTTTGGTATGTTCAGTTAAAATGTGTTCCAACTTATTTATAGCATTATAGGTACCTAAATAATTTATTTGTTTTGACAAATAAATTTGCAAAATTTCCGAATTCATATGAATATCATTGCAATGAAAATGGAATAAGAAAATGTCGAAATAATTTTATTGTTGATCTTTGAATATAACTGAGATATAATACTGAAAAAATATATCACGCAGGATCAATTCAAGATTTTGAATAAGGTGCTGTAACGTTGTATTTGAGTAGGTGTCTCCTGATTCCAAACAACTTTTCTAACTAACATCTTGTTGTATTTTCAGAAATATTATCAAATTTAATAATTTTACTTGCTCTGTTCACTGTTTCTCTTCAAGGCATTCTTGAACTCTGCACAACTATATAATGTTATTTTGCTCATATCCTACTTCTTACTTTATCTTACCAAATTCATCATACACAGCAACCACCAAAAGAATACGCACATTCACCATATACTTGATATTCCGCAATAAATAGAAAGTAGCATTGCTCTCCCCAGATCCCCATACCATCCCTATGTTTTTCCCTGTAACATAAGAATGCGCCCCCAAGCTAGAGCTATTCGATAACGTAATGTTCTCTATGAAACTGTGAACTTGTATAATGATAAATCCCACGTCGTCTTCGATATTATTAATATCAATCGTTGTTGTATCCTCATTGACTGTGTAATACTTCCGAAACACGTTGTCTACGCCACTGGGGTGATAACGGGACAAATCGATACTTATTCCTTCGCACGACACTGCGGACAATAAGTGAGGTTATGTTCCAAACTTTAAAAGCACATTTAAGTAATTTTGAATGACTATGAAATGAGATAATAGTTGCCTTGCATTCTAATGTAATTAAAAACATTAAAAACAATTAGGAAAGCTTTCTGCCGTGGCAACAACTGTAGAAAGGAAGGGGTAGAATTTGAATATTTTGCATACCTTTGTAAAACAGTACGTTCAAAAAGAGCAAGCCTAAGAGCTTCATATTGTGTATTCCGTATTCCAGTTTGTTCTAATTTCTCACAACACACTAAAATTAAAATAAATCACTTGTTATCACATATTCCTGGTATAAATATCAGAACAGCTGAGCCGTCGCAAACCACTCAAAACAAAACAAATGAACAACGAACGTGTTAAACGACTCGACTAGTAACCGTCGAGGGCGCTGTAGTGGAAACATGGCAGACGGCGATCAATGAATCGTAGTACGGGAGTGAATAAAGTGGTGTTTTGTGTAATTATGACTTATAAATGAATAAAAGGCTTATCGAAGGGCCATGGGAAAAGACCAAGAACTGTTGGAGGCTGCGAGGAAGGGCAATGCTGCGGTAGTTGAGAAGATTCTTGGGCAAAGAGCGAAAAGGAGTGGTCCTCTGGCAAGGTGGGTTATAATCAGCTGTCAAGTTGTCGTGCTTTTACTGTTTTATCGCCTGCTTTGGTTCGTATCGGTTCGAGTAAAAGCTACTCGTTCTCAGATTCAATAAATTGTGTCTCTCATACAAAAGAAATGCAAAATAATCACAATTAGTCACAACCCAAATAAAGTCAAGTCGGCACCTGCACTAGGTATTTAATAAATAATTCCAGATACTGGAGAAAGTTGAGTAAACAATGATTCATGCTCAGTGTATATAAACAACTCAAGGTTTCCGAGTGAATATTGTTATGAACAGATAAATCAGGTTTTCAGATGATGTTAATGACGGGAACTACCTGTATGATCATATATTTCTACCTGACCAGTTAAGGAGATTAAACCTGAATTTTTTACTGATCTTTTACACATAGGTATAGTTGAATAAGGTCACGGTGTGAGTTTACTAACTTTTTTGCAAATATATGTATTGAATATGATTATTACCATTAAAATCATTATCCCTATGTTCGCAGATCTTCAGTAATCACGTCCTATATTACGTCCAAAAGATTATTTTAACAAAACATCTTATCGAATACCACAAAAGGCAAAAAAATTATAATTAGTGATTGTACAATTTTTTCAGGTGTGAAGCTACACACATCCACAGAGTATTCTGAGAAAAAAATATTGAATTATTTTCTCATTTAACGACTTTGTACACCCACTATTTTTACGCTCATTGACTGACTTAGTGAAAAAAAGAACTTTCCTAGCATTTAGGCCGTCTGAAGGGGTGAAAACAGGGTGGAACTTTTTTCAATTCGTAACGTTAAAAATTGACTTCGTACACCTACCAAACTGAGATATACTATTCTTCATGACCAATTCGACAAAATAAACTTCACTACAGAGTTTTCCAGGCCATCTGAAGGGATGAAAATAGGGTGTCAATATTTAAAATCTTCTTACCATGAAAAATCAACTTTGTACACCTACCAAACTGAGATATGTTATTCCTGATGGCCGTATCAACAAAAAAACTCCACCTCAGAATTTTCCAGGCTGTCTAAGGAGGTGGAAATGGGGTGAAAACTCAAAAAAATGGTATCGTTGAAAATTTTATATACAGTGTCATACCCAAAGTATTCACTATATGGGGAACTCATTTATTAAGGGTTTTTCTACAAAAATTTATTCTTGATAAAAGTTTGTGCATTCTCTAAAACTGAACATGCACTAACGAAATACAGTAAAACATAAGTAATTTACGAGGAGCCTTCAAATGTTTGATTTTGAGACAAGAGTGAAGTAGGTACTCTCATTTTGAAAAATCTTGGAAAATGTCATTTGGAAAAGTTGTTCAGCATTAAAAAATACATCTTGATATGAAGTCATGGCCATCTAAGTGAAGTTTTATTTTTTTACAATATTACAAATCACACAACTATGGTGTTAACCACTGTCATTTTTTTAAAAAGTAAAATAATGTTCAAAGTTTTTGGTGCAAAGTTATTTTTATTTTTTTTAACACCGAAAATTACTCAAAATTATACAGTATTGTAACAAGAACTTAATATTTAATAATATTAAATCACAAAACATCAAAATAAAATTGATATTTCGCAACAATTGATTTTCTGGAGATTTTTTTGTCCAAAATAAGTGTTTTAAGTTGGCTTTGAAACCAAACGTATGTTTGACATCAAGTACGTGACATATTTGCTAAATATTCATTACGTAGTTATTGTTATTGCTTATTTCGTTAACGTTTGATAATATTAAATAATATCAAGATGCTTACAAAAATAAATAAGATTATATTGTTGTGTGGGGAAAATATTCCAAACAGACAAATTACAGACATTTTTAATGCCAGACATCATAATCGTGATGTGATTCATACTACAGTTACCCGTATTTTGAGTAAATTCATAGAAACAGGCAGTATTATTAACACTTTAATATTCTTCAAGCATAACTCCTAAACATAATGTTATGCTTGAAGAAGCTATTGTATAGCGATTGATCAGTTTTTTAAATTGTATCATCGAAAATTGAATGAGTACCACATTTTCATCCCCTCAGATGGCTAGGAAAACTCTGACGTGAAGTTGGTTTCTGTCACATCGGTCATCAGGAATAGAATATCTCAATCTTGGAGGTGTAATCAGGTGTATACCTACATTCAATTTTTGATGATACATACCATTTTAAAAAGTTTCCACTCCATTTTCCAGCCCTTTAGACGGCCTGAAAAACTATGACGTGAAGTTTGTTCAGTTCAATCGGTCATTCCGGAATGACATTTCTCAATCTTTTAGGTGTATTTACACATTCAATTTTTGATGATACGACGTTTTTTAGGTTTCACCCTCCACCTCAGACGGACTGAAAAACTCTGATATGAAGTTTTTTTTGTTGATATGGAATAACATAGCGCAATCTTGTAGGTGTAGGTATACATGACATTTTCAATAATACGATTTTCACCCCATTTCCCCATTTCCAACTCCTCAGACGACCTGGAAAACTATGATGTGAAGTTTTTTTGTTGATACGGTCATCAAGAATAACATATCTCAGTTTGGTATGTGTAAAAAGTCATTTTTTCCACTAAGTCAGTCAATTAAAGTATCATATTGAAAAATGGTAAGTGTTTAAAGTCGTTGAATGAAATGATACTAATTCAACATTTTTTTCTCAGTGTACTAACTTCATACCCTTTAATGGGTTGCTGAGTAAACTACTACACCACTTTGTTTTTGCTGTTACCTTGAGGATCCTCTACTTTTTACTGCCCTCCATTCACAATCACCTAAACGAATCCATTCCTGACAGGCAAAGTAAACGTGATGAAAACAAGTTAATATAAAATTCAACGAATTTCCACACCTTACCGCAACACGACACACTCACCCTTTTATTATGACCTTCACAATATATTACATGAAAATGAAACGAGAGGTATTTCGGCGAATAGTGCGGCTGATGAAAGGAAAATCGGAAATACTTCAAACCGAATTTATTCAACTATAACATAATGAAAAGTATGAGTTAGTTATATAACGTTTCATTGTTTATGTTATGAGGCAATGTTTAACTTTTTAGTTTCGACGTAATTGATTTACACTGTGAAGTCTGTGGATATTTTACTTTTTTCACTTTAATGTATATATCTCTTGAGTAGAGAAGAGTTGTAGGAGTCGATGATAAAATTTCATACCTCACTTTTAACGGTTTGTATAAAAGTAGGTGACAACACTCAGTTCCATATACAGTGTGTCCCAGTTAAAACTTGTCAAACCCCTAATCTGCGAACTCGTGAAAAAAATGGAGAATCGCTTAGAACCGTCGATTTTTATTTACCAAATACATCATTATTGTGTTGTCAACCCTCTCATCCCCAGCACCCCTTACTTCAGGATTTTTAATGGGACTACTTATACTTTTAATTTGAAGGGAATCCAATCCCAAGTACATCGGTGTACTGAAATTGAGGATCGATCAAGTGTTGTTGAAGTTTTAATGAAAACTAAGTTTCATCAAGACATTTCTATTTTTCACCACTTAAAATGTTATCATCATAAGAAAGTTTCACTGTGGGTACGACTAGTAATACCACTAGAGGTCAAATTAGTTCCGGAAATTTTTTCGAGTTCATGAATATTTTGAAATTTGTTTAAAAATATTCAAAAAAAATTGTGATCTCAGTAGGGCATTCGACTGCGTCAATCATCCATTTGCAGTCAGTCTCCTGGAGGATACCGATTTCACATACGACTCGCTTCATTCAGAGATGATTTTTACGAATTTGCTGATTTTCTACTTCAACTTTGCTTCTTTCCTCGCTGCATTTTTGTTTTTACAGAATCAGTCTTGGTAGCCTCAAAATCCAACGCGGCTATCCATACACTTCTCCTTCAACCTTTCGATGAGAACATGTATCTCAATTTATTCTCAGGTTAGTTAGTTTTTTGATGTCTGTGATATCTGTCCCATACTCTAGGATAGACTTCCTACCTTTGTTGATATCTGCTCTTTAGTGGGCTCAGCTATATTTGCTTCAAGAATTTTTGTTGTTGTCCAAAGTGAGTGGGTCGATTCGACCCTCCACTGCATCCCGTAAGGGTTTATTGTGGCTTACACATATTCACACTCGACCAAATAAACCCAGCTTCTAAACGAAGCCGATTAGTTGTATGGTGAGTGGTCTTTCAGGTCAGATGGTAAGAGTAGGGCTCTGCCGAACTCTAAAAACCTGATTCGGTCCCCAGCGGAACAGGCACAAAGTATTTGCTCTACTGTTTCATCAGTAATGAGATAGTCGGATAGTCAAGGTGCAAGATTCCCACCTTGATACCCGCGACAACCTTTCCATATGAGGGTTTTTGCATGTCAGCTACACCTGACAATGGCTTTGATTCAACCGCGCAGGGCTTTATCGCCTCTGGTTTTAGTGAATCATCACTTGAGCGCAAACGTTTGCTAACCTGCTCATTGGGGGGTTGTTCCTCCACCTGGGACAGATTTTGCATACGCCGCTCAAGTCTTTGGTACAAGAAGGTTTGATAAGGTATACCACTCTTCAGGAGGTGACTCAGTCGTTTCCTGGCTGCACCACCAAATTTTTTTTTCAGGTTCAGTTATTGGATCAGGAGTTGGAGAGTTGAGAAGCTCTCGCTCCTGTCTAAATTTATAGGAAGGTCAGTTGGAGTCGTAAGCTCGACATCCTTCTCATCTGTAGACTCGCTCCTGATCTAAATTTACAAGGAGGTCGGTTGAAGTCGTAAGCTCGACATCCATCTCCTCTGTAGACTCAGCGTCAGAAAAAATTTTTAAGTTCAGTTTGTCCATTAAAGTCCCCCGAGTAGCTAGGGAAAGAAGGTCGATCGATCACGGCAGAGCCCCGCATTACCGTGACAAGGCGATGTTACGACAAGAGGGCGCCCGGTATCTCGGAGGTTCCGTGGAGACAGCTGATAGGCTCAGTGTCATTCATCCTCTCGGCACGGATACACACACCTTAGGATTAAGTCATCTCTGGGATGCCATTCGGTTAGGGAATAACTGAACCACAAGTGATTCTGCCATTCTCGTATCTACCGGGGCAACATGGAAGCAGACATCCGATGGCCGGTTTGCTCAACCCTCACATCCCAAGCCAATGCACTCACCAAAAACAGCATGCACAGTGGTTCAGGCAGTGAAAGATGAACAAGGATAGCCAACCCGCCGCCTTTGTTAAATGGAGCGTAATGGTATGTTTCCAATGCCTGTCTCTGCAGTGCTAGAGCTGAAGCAGCGACATTTTCCTATTTTGTTCAGCTATTGGCAGTTGCTACTGCCTTAAATTGACCATTATGTCTGATTAACAAAAGAAGACTTCAGTGTTTAACCTTGTGAGATCCATCTCTTTCATATCCATTTCATTGATCTCGCCCAACTCGAATTTTTCGATTCGGCTGCAAAATGTTTATATTTTGTAGACGATTGATGTCACAATGAAAAAATTCAATCGTCTCGTTCTGACTCTTATATTCATTCAAATATCTTATTTTCCATTCTCAGTGCTATAATTGTTTCTTGCACTAGTTTTTTCTTTTCACGTTTATGCAGTTCATGAGGCCAGTTTTTTTAGTGATATTGGATTTCTGCGCTCTTTGAGCACTTTTGTTTTTAATTTTTTTGTTTATCTTTTATCTTTCTGTCTGCTTTCTTTCCATATATCTTCCAGTTTTTATTTTATAGTTTAGTTATCCTCGATTGTGTAGACCCAGTACTTAATCAACTAGTTATTCTAGTTGAAAATACCTTCTATGACTCAAAGAGATTTATAATACCTAATCAGAAAATAAACACATCAGTTAGTAGACAGGAGTGTTGAGTGGGAAACTAAAGATGAATATCTATAAGTTCGCCCTAGATAAAAGTCCGTCTCTATTGAAAACAAAAAAAGAGATAATGCGAGATCAAATATTTACATGAATGAAATAAGAGATGTTGAGTGTAATAGTGAGAACAATCGTCACGTATGGAACAGTAGATTGGGAAAGTCGAGCTAGTCTGAACACCTCGAGAAGTAACCGTTTGAAAACTGAGAGAAAACTTCGAATGGCAAATCGAATGAAATACTTGATCAATGAAAGCTACAAAAGTGATCTTGTATCCCTATGCTACTACATGTTCTAATAGAAACTCTGGACCCTATATAGAATAATTATAAATGGAATCATCACTCAACTAGCATAGTCAAAATTGGGACAGAACACAAAGGACATGACAAAAAAGAAAATTTGTAAAGTAGTTTTTTGGAAACTTTCAGTTTCAAAAATAAATGGATTAAGGACATTACTTTCAATTCATTATAGCCAAAATTGTCTGCTATTCAGATTGTACTCGTAACAAAATGATGGATGGAACATGAATAAAAGTATCAAACCAAATAGTAAGACAAAGTATTCGGAGCGAAATCTCATGCTATTGAACAGTTATAGGACAAATGAACGATTTTAGTAGACAGAAATGGAAATTTCTACGACTTGTAAAACATAACAAACACCTTTCGTAATCCGAAATTTTTTGTAATCAGTTATACCGTAATACTGGGAGGAAGTATATCTTCAAAAATCCGCACACTGGAAGGTATGAAACAACTGGAAAGAAACGACCAGCGGAAATTTGATGCATAAACAGACTAAGGTTCACTAACAGAACACTCTGTGTGAGCCATGACCAATGGCCTGTGTTATGTATTGAATTTTATTTGCGGTTTGACAATAAAAAAATAAACCTGTCGTTCTGCTTGATTTATTGGGCATAGTCTTTGAGCTGTTAAGGTTATTGCTTCAGTAACTTGCGTAAAATGAAAACCCTAGCACAGGTTTTTCTGGTACTGCTCTTCTCATGGGAAACTGTTCGCGATTTTAGTGAGCCTTTTTTATGAACACAGTGGCATTGCAATATATTCTATTTCATAAGAGTGGGAGCAAATTCAATATTGAGCAAAATTAAGAGGAGGCGATTGTGGGGAACCAAAACTCTACACCTCCTTTATAATACTAAACTTCAAGGAACTCAATTGAGGAATAGAAATAGTTAGTCTACTTTAGGTAAATTACAACGGAAATAGAAAGGTCCTTCAAGTTGTCATTATTTGTGGTATATACCAGAAAAAAGTTCAACGTGCATGTGAATAAACAGAATGGAACTGTTCAATTTGTAAACATAATAATGATTTGTTCGAAATAAACAATCACGAAAACGACAGGACATAAATTGGACAAAATAGAGTAAAAATAAAATATTGTATAGCCCACAGAACCGTCTTTGCGATTAAAACTGATACTTTCTAATGCTCCAACACATACAAATGAATGCTACGTTGAATTGTACGCATGTGTTCATCAGGTCAGTGCTATATATTTTTTTTATAACTTTCTTGTTTATACGTACAAATGCCCTTTCTTCTTTTCACGATCATGTCCCTCCAGAAGCAAATAAATAAAAACAGGAGAATATCGAAAATCCATATGGCCTTGGCTTGATTGAGTAAGTGACAGCAATATGAGATTTACGGATTAAGCGTTTTTAAGTGTTTGTATGAAGGTTTTAATCCGGCAATATCGAAGGGAATATAGTCACACCCTTATTATTATTGCCTTTTAACGCCCCCGGTGCGTTATTGCTTTCTGAAGTACCTTTTAGGAGTAATTGACGGGATTTCTGAATTGCTGTAATTCCAATTATTTTTCGATTTGAAAGTCACTGCTCCATGCGTGATTTTTATTTGATTCTGCTGGAAAGTTCTTCGAAATGAGAAGGGGTGGGGTTATTTGTAAATATTTTAAAATTATATGAGATTTCATTTAATACTCTTTTTAACTGAGTAAGGTGTGGGAGTGGAAATCAAATCAATAAAAAAAAATATAGATACTGCTACCAACTCGGTACCCCTACTTGATACTGCAAGTAGATCAATCTAGAGTTTCCAAGAGTTTTGTAGAGAAATCATCAGTTGTAATCACAATTTGTTTTTCAATGTGTTCAAGATGACGGTGACACACATGTTATGAACGTGTTCCAAAGTATAGTTTTTAAAATTCCTAAAAGACCACTTAGACGATGCCAGTTACTGCTGGCACTAGTTTCACTGGAATAGATCTGCCGCCTATTTTTTCCAGTTACCTTTTCGCCAACGGTTTTGGACATGTTTAAACACGTTGTGCTGATCATTATGCGTTGCAATTAGCAACTGACCATAGCTACAGGAGCCAGCCACTGGTAGTCTCTATAGTAGCGTCAAAACAGGAAATCGAAAGTCCTATTACTTGAAACCTTATGAGGCAAGGACAGATTTACTTATACTGTGTAAACAATATGTATGATTTCCATATACCAAATATACTTTTGTGAAGTTTTCTCAAGTACTTCACTTTTTACGATCCCCATTATACGTGAGGTATTAGCGCATTCTTTTTTATTAATAAACTCGGAAGTGAACTCTTTTAATATGTTATTTTTCTGCATTTCCTGTTGGAGGTAACGGACTAACTTGGATAGTATTTTCAGAGATATACAAAATGACAATTCAGTTCTGAATGTTAAAACCAACAGGTACCTAAGTATTCGACAGGAATGAAACTTGATTATTGTAAATTACTGCGTCTTTTTGTAGGTGAATGTAATACGCCTTTGTTTGCAAACAATCTAACAATAATTCACCTTTCCTAAATATCTGTAGGTTTAATCATTCATGATCAAACTACTAATTCACTGAGAACTCTACGCTCTTGGTCTTAGAAGCTAATCCATTTTATTCAAATGCATGGCAGTTGTACTCGTACACTGTGAGAATACAATCAATACTCTCATTGAAAAGTTCTTCTTCGTGTGATTCTTCATCTATGGACGTTTCAACTGCTGCACGTAAGTTCTGATGTTTATTAAAATTTTCAATAAAACTGTTTTTCCTTTTTATATAAAAAGGGGTTATAGTTGTGTTACAACCAGTGGATGCATCAATGGATAGGAGATTTGTTGATATTTCATAAACAAGGTTTTTGTCGAATAAAATCGCAAGACATTATTAATCACTAGTTAAAAAAATCTTTATCATCAGGTGCTAAAACCACCAATTCCACTAATACATCAATGTTTTCTTCTTCAACAGCTATCTAGAGGTGAGGTACAATCAAATGATGCATTTTGTGCTTGCTTTTCCATAGAAATTTTAATAAGAACCGATTGGAGTATATTTCATAAATCTAAGATTCCCCAGGCAGTTCCATCAATATTAAATCCCTCAAACAGTTAGTGAAAATCATAGAATAAACTCTATTTATTAGTTTTTTTTTTTGAAATGTTATCTCTTTGTGAAGAAAAGTTGTGAAAGATAAAAAACAAAAAACATCAAGGTACAAGAATTGTCCAATGAAAATTGCTAAGATCAGAGTGAATGCTAACTATGTTTTTCTTTTGTTTCAGTCTTCGAAGGGGACCAGGAGCGAATGTTCAGGATAGCAGTGGATATTCTGTTCTTCACCATGCGGCTTTGAATGGTCACAGGTGAGTTATGGAGTAATATATCACTACTGGAGCAATAACCGAAATTAAAAAAATCAAGAGAAACATTTCTGTTCGAGACGAAAGAACCCGTAAAGGGTCTGGTGCACACAGGAGTATTTGACTCTGAAATTTGGAAATAAGTCAATATTTCAGATATCGCAGGATCGTAAATTTAGTTACTATCTGAGATATAGGAATAGATAGTGAAACTCTTGACGTTTATTTTATGTCTCCCTTTGCCAGATAGCAAAGGTCTTAGTACTGAATCACATGTGTGTTTGTGTAATTTGGCTTTGAGTGTTACTTGTTGAATACAAGACCTTTTTATAATACCATCAACAAGATCTTTTGTTGATGTCAGCAAACGAAATAAGAGAAGGAAAATTGAAGCACTCATGAGTTTTGAGGAGTTAACTTTCTCTATAGGTGTGAAATTGCAATGTGAACCAATGACGGTAACACGAAAGGAACATTTTTTACGGAACGAGAACTCGAGCAACAATATTATGCATACATTCTTGCCTTGTCAATCCCCTGAAAGTAATTTTTGAATTTGTCACAACGCTCAGTAAAATAAGGTTAATTATGAAAAAGGTGAGGTTTATGACTCATCCACAAGCGAATGTGGCAAAAGTATTGATGTGCAAGAAAAATATCTGGTTTATGTGAAGTACCTAAGATGACTCCAGAACAAAAAATGGATCACAGTTATCTGAGTTTTCGAATAGCATAGCTCACAATAGGCTGTATCTTGTGTAAATCTCAAGTATTAGGAAACACGTTGGGGGAACAAATACCAGAGTCAAACTGATAATGGAACATAGGACTACCAGCTAATGAGAAAGCAGTTAGTTTTGTAAATGAATTGAAGCTAGGCTTGTTCCTTAGGGTTTCACCAGGTATGTTGTGTGGATTCCGAAAATTATGTTATGTTAATGTAGCTTTTTTGAAAATAATTGAAAAGAAACGTGTGTGTGTCTCAACCTAAAGGTGAAAGTAATGGAAATCGAGTTTTTTACTACGTGAAGCTTGGAATGAAAAGTAAATTGGATCAGAAAGGTCGATAAATGACTAGATTGTTTTTACGATTTGAAGTTTCTGATATTGCCTTGTATATATATTTCTTTGTAGTGGTCCCGAATACTGTTGCTGAAAAATATTTCCTGAAAAATATCTTGGAGACTTGATTCGAAATCAGGAATTCAGGAAAGGCCAAAGATATGCTGGTCATTAGAAAAATAAAATGGCATTGAAATTTTTGTTGACTAAGAGAGATATATTCAAAATATTTTGGAACATTTGATATGTGGTAGATTTGAAGTGGTAGATTTGGAGAAGATTAAATAACCTGTAGGCTCATTTTTACTATATAAGTCGTCGGGAACAGATGACACTTATCCAGTGATGCTGCAAAAAGGACATGAACTTTCAAAATGGGTGTTATCCTCAGGGCAAGTTTGGCTCTTGAATACATATCATACATAAAAATCATATTCATTCCGAAACCCAGGAAAAATATACAGAACTAACAGACAGAACTCATGTCTTTTGCATTGAAAACATTAAACTATTTGACAGGCGTATTAGGAACATAGCACTGCTTACTTGACAAATGCATCGATACCAATATGCTTACAACTTAGGATTGTCAACAGAAACAGCTTTATGCCGGGTGACGGATAAAGCATACTATGCTAACAAGATCAAGGAAGATCGATAAACTGTATCCTCAGAGAAAGATTGGTATGCACGGTCATTATGGAAGAAACAGTGGTGGCACGGATTGCAAAGGGCTGTCCTAAGAGGGGAGTTTTAACCACTCTGTTATGGACCTACGTCTTCCAGACTATAATAATCTAGTACAGGACAGTCTCAATGATATAGTGAGGGCAGCAGGTCTTGCATGTTATATCAAGATGAGCCGAGGAAAAAGAACTGAACATACGTCCAACGAAAATGACTGTAGTAGCATTCACCAAGAGATTCAAGACAAAGGTCATAGGATCTTCAAAACTTTGAGGTTGAGGTAGGACCTGGCTGTGTTACTAGGACCCAGTCTGATCTGGTTAGTCAGGGAAGCTATATATTACGCTGTAGACGACCCCTCTCGATATAGAAGGCCCCTATTCGACTCTGTCGAATGAGGCCTCTATGTCCTCCATTAACAGATGAATAATATTTTCATCCATCTCACCAAGGTGGGGGTACATCGCGAAGGGCGGTATGGATGTCTGAGGACTTTCATGCCACCATCACAGATCAGTCATGACCCATTCGTCCCTCTGACGAAAAATAGTCCAGAGGGTAAGGGAGCAAGGCTCCTGATAGAAACGACGATGAACGCCGCCAGTCTGATCTAAAATAAAGAACGAAACAAAAGGCAAATGTAGCACTGATGCTGGCAAGACATGGAGGTTGAAACCAGACATGATGTATGCTGTTTAAATCCATGATACATTATGCATCGATAAGACTTGCATGTTTGGGAAAAACAGGAAAAATGAAGACAACTGTGCATAGGAGACACTCTTGAATTTTTCTCCTTTACATTTTGTGATAATTGAAAAAGGAAGGGTAGTCCAATTGATACTGAAAACCTCACCCAGCAACTTGGAGTCGGACAAAACAGAAATTAAGAAATATGTAGAGAAACAAATTTCAAACATGTTCTCGGATTACATGACGCCCAGATATATGTTCGACACATACTTCGGAGTTAAAGCCTAAACCCGCAAAGATTCATCCCGAAAACATGTTCGGCAGGAACACCTGGTTTACAGACGTTTTGAAAACCGAGCATGGGACAGGAACTGGAACTTACTGTGCGGATCGAAGCGGAGTTCGTGAGTCTTACAGTAGGGAATATTCATTTGAAACGTTTACTGTTGTAAGAAGTTTTTGTGAACGAACTCGTATTTTTAAAATTCATTTCAACCTAAGATATTAAGGCTGATATTCTCATATTTGAATTGAGGGGGTTTATTGATAATTTCAATTTTAACAACTACCCATTCATGTTCATGAATGCTCACAGTATATATGTTGATTCATGTTGACAGTAGTAATTGTTGTTAATAATAAATTTGAAAGATGTCCAAAACATTCTGTTTTATTTGTATCGTGCCTCTGAGTTTCAATTCTTACCATAACTTGGTCTTGGTAATATATATCATAGCAATATTTCTACTTATCAACCGTTTCTTTATTTTTGCAGTTTTGGGTAGGTATTTCACCAGAGGCTTCTTGTTATAACTTTTAAATCTGTTTGTTTTTTCCAGTTATGAATCACACGTTAAAAGGTAACACCTCGTTAGTCCTTAGCTCGCACAAGTTTCGACTTCTAAGGGTTGTCGTTAGTAGGGATGCGACAGCTGGTTAACAGATTTAAACAGAACAGATTTAAACAGTACATCTGCTTTTGATCATTTACCATTCACTATGGGACAAGATTTGCAAATTTGCAAGATTTGTACACATATCTTCTGCAGTATATTCAAAGGATGACCTGTTGCTTTGGAACTCAAAATGTTTTTTCAGTAGACCTATAATTTTTTCAATAACTTTACGATTGTGGCTTAGCTGGGCTGTTGTAAATTTGGTAACATATCTATTGACCTCTCTGTCAAATATGACCTTCGTATGCTTTTACACTGACATTTGGTTTTCGTCGCCACAATGACGTTAGTGCCAATGAGGCCAGTTCGTTTTGGCAACATTTTGGCAATTGACATACGATGTTTCCGATACCTACCCAGTCTAGTCATGATCAACAAATTTGGACAGTTGTGATTGGATTTTTAGTATAAACTCTCATACAGGACAGTTATTTGGCATACGGAAATTAACATGAAACAAATTGGTAAACCAAAAACATCTGTCAAACTACCTGGTTACCTGAAATTTGACAGATAGATAGCCAGCAACATGAAGATATCTAGCTTCACTTTGATATTATATACTCTCACGGTCCATGGCTCATATTGTCTTGATATTTTATGGAATGTAATATAGTAAAAATTCAATCTTCGAAATGAATTATTTTCATTTAATTTTAGTTTTATTCATCCTATTAATTCATATTTCTTTTGGCTCATTCAGATGATTATGGAAGGTAGGGAAATTTCAAACCTTATTCTATCTCAACGGCTAAATGACCATTTTGATGAGAGGTAATGTGTCCAAATTATATATTTGTAGTTTTTCATGAATTAATGTATGGCTTCGTTGCATTTACTAATTCATTCCTGGTTAAGGGTTTCTAATTGAAATGACCTTGTGTTATTGTTTTCAGAGAAATCGTCAAATTGCTCCTGGAACATGATGCTTCAACAAATATCGTCGACAGCAAAGGCTCGTCGCCCCTTCACTTGGCGGCCTGGTCGGGAAACGTTGAGATTGTGAGATTGCTGTTATCAGGACCTTCCATATGCAACGTCAATCTTACGGTAAATCGATTACTTTCATTTGACTGTTGAGTTATCGCATCTTGGCTGTTCACGGATGTGTTTTTATATTACATAGCTAGATGTGAGCTGATTGAACAATATTATAAATCAATTAGAAATTAGCACTTTTCTTAATCGGAATGCAAAACTTTTCGCGACCCGTGTTTCACGAACTAAAGTTGGCGATGTGGAAAAGTGATTGCTTTGCATTTATATTCCGCCAGAGATTCCAGTTTGATCTAGAAAAAATATAGAGTGTAGTAAAGGTTAAAAAGTGATAGTCCTCTAGAAAGGTTTGTTGGGTATCAAATTCGATAGCAATTTCAACATGGAATTGTGAGTGACAACAAAATTCATGAGTAGAAAACACAGCCCAAACACAACGCATTTATGATCCAACACAAGACGGCACTGTGGTGTGAGGCTGAACCACAAATGCATTGATGGACTCAACTGTTCTTATAGAACAAACCTGGGTTAACAAGGGCGATGTCATCTCCGTTTCCGAATATGACATCTATGACATCTCTTGCTATAGCAAGAGCCCGTGACTGCCATACTTTCGTTATTTTACAGAAGTCGAAAGTTTCTCAGTAGGTACTACGCCCCAATATAGGTATGGAACGAAGGGTTAATGTGAAGTTAGAATCATCGTGGCTTTAGCTGACAATAGGTACCAAAGCTGTGAAAATCCCACGCCGTGTATTCTCAAACAATAACTGGTAACTCTACTGCAAATAAGCTAGTTATTGGGCTTTCAATTATTATGACATAACCGTTATTCATGCGTGCACAATCACAAATTTTTCAATTTCAATTGTCCTTGCATGTACCATGTACGTAACTTTCATAGCCTAACAAAACGAACATTATCAATTCAGTTTCTCTTCAAAGATTTCAAATGTTTCAATAGTTTTTCAAATTTTCCTGATGGAGACAAATCCAACAAATTAAAAATCATGAATATCGGTCCAGACTTTTTTGAGATTTAGGTTATGGAACTAACGCCATTTTGCGACTTTGTTTTATATATTACATTTTCATTTGATAATGACATTTGATTTGATTCTCTCAAATACATTAACATTTATTTTGCAAAGTACACAAATAAAATGTGCGTATATGTCGTGTATGTATAATAACTCAACACCATAATAATTAAATGAAATGCGGAAGCAGAGATCCTACCTAATTCACATCTAACTCGTATGTTGCCTCTTGCTCTATACCCCGTCTTTATGTTTGTCGCGTTGTTAGAAGTATCAAAACAGTCCGGCTACTGAGAGAATATACTTTATAGTTATCCATATAACATATTTAAAATTCAGATTTCATCCAATAACGTAAATTCGGTTGCAATTTATAAAAGTTTGAGGTCATCTGGCGAGCTTTCACATCTTTTCTGCTTGTTATCTCAGACTATAAGGTCAATTAAAATGGTACTGAAATTTAAAATGTGCTGATTATTATTGGATCCTCTCTGATGAGTTATCTTACATTGTATCATTCTTTATAATAACATAACTGATGATGATTTATTTACTAGAAGCAATGGCTTTTGTCATTTCAGAATTTCAATATTTGTTAAGGAGCTCATTTATTCGTTTATGGCCGTCACAAACTTTATTGCTGACTAGTTGATATGTTTGTATGTTTGCACAATCTGTATAATTAATCGTGGTTTGCTACGTACACACAGCATGTATACGATGTACTTCTATACATTCTGATGTTACTACATCTCCTGTTGATCATTCAGCAACCCTATGATAGTTGTTATATCAATAATTTGATGACAGCAACTGTTAAATGTAGTGTGTCTGATGGGGTAAAATAGATTTTGGAAAAATATTGCTTATTTTTTTCAAAACGACCGTTTACTGCAACTTTATCTCAGAAGAAAAGTCATACGGATTAATTTAAAATCAAACCCATTAACTTATTACATTACACGATGTATATGATACAAAAACTAGTCGTGAGATTGACATGTTTTATAAAAAAAACTGCCATTTTCTTATAGTCAATTAAATCACGATCATGTTACAGATTTTATTCTTGTGTATCTGCAATTTTAATCACATAAATTGTGTAATGAAATAATTTGGTAGGTTTTATTTTAGCCATTGGAAGTTCATTCAAATCGAAAATAGGAATATTTTTAGAAGAAATTATTTGGACAAACATTTTGGCTAGTTATCCATCCATTATTAACAAAAAAACGTTGGAAAATTTTTGATGGAAGGTAGGAAGCCAAAACTAACCCCTCCTGAAAATATTACCGTTTCAATTTTTATTGACACATCTAATAAACGACAAAATGGTTGAGCCTTTTCGCGGTCCAGTTTTTCAGTGTCATTAATTTTTGGTTTTGAAGGCAGTCTATTTTTGGAATTCCGTCCTGACGTTTCGCNCATCGTTGAACTTTCCCGGAAATAACTGCTCCTTCAATTCAAAGTCTGCTTTCTTTTTCAAATATGAAAATGATCAAAGAGTTGGGGGCAAATTGAAGCAAGAGATTTTTATATTGGTAGTAACATGCTGCTATCATTTATCTGTCATTGAAATTCTATATTTTGAATTTTATTGTGTATATACGCAAATGTTCACTCAACTCATATCTTCGGAGTCAACAGTTACTGTTGCCAGCGATCAATATATTTTCATAAATATTATCGTTTGTTCACTATATTCTCTATTAGAATTGGCACATCGTATGGAAAATATAAAATTTCATTCATTTAACTTTGCAACTTTTGTAAAAGTGGAATCAGTTGTTCATACCTTATCTTTTTTTTTTCTATCGTCGGAAAGCTTAAATATCCGGTGATGAATAGGAAAATGTAGTATAAAAATATTTAGTTGTTTCTCACACTTACCGAATATCTTGTCGAACGTTTCACTTAACATCCAATTCAACCTGATTTGATTACATTTTTTTATTCATTTTTTTGATGAAGCCACTACTCATTTTACTAATAAATAACGTTGTGTTCTCTCATATTTTTGCCAACGAAGCAAAATGACCCGGGTCTGTTTTACCTATGACTTCATGAAAGTGTATCTTCTGGAATAATTCTCATGTTATAGGTACTAAAAACGAGTGAATGAAATAATAAAAGTTGAATACCTGTAATTTCAGAAAAACCATAAGATGGACTGTCTTTTCTTATGATTAGTTTGACGATGGCATCCCATCTGACCAGCGTCCTTGATGACTCCCTAGTCTTCCACCCCAAATGCTGCTCCTGCGATGGTTTGTCAAAAGGTCGTATAGTGAAGTGGCCGTAGTGAAAGGACCCGACAGACCATTATACAGGCAACGGTGATTAATCTGCACAAATGGGCCCTTATACTGCCAATCACTTGGATTGCTTGTTTGATTTTAACCCGTAATTCACTTGATTTATCCTCTGAAAAGGATAATCGAACTATGCATTAGTCAGTTTTGATGTCGGGTAAATGTATTCGCTTTGCAAATTACGCGAATCACGATGTGGCCGGGATACAAGCTACACGTTGAATAGAGACGTAGATTGGGGAAAATAAGGAAGATACTTGATAAAAAACTTCATGACAATTTTCTAAAAAGATCATATGCACACAATTATGGCATAGGTACATAGGTACTAACCTAACTTTTCGATTCAAAAAATAATATTTTTTAAAAGACATATTTTATGGACGTGACTATGTTTCCTGTTTTTTGGTGTATAACCTTCCATAATCTAAAGAATGAATAGAGTTGAATTACATAGAGATTACAGAATTATTACAATCCTAAAAACACACGTACCTAACAACTAACGTCATACCTCATGTACCATTTTTTTTCAGAAAAATTGAGACGAATAGGTTAGAAATATAATATAAGAACAAATTTTAAAACTACCAACACTTTGATTTCTTTTTTGATGCCAACTAAACTTGACAGTGCGGTTGAAACGAAAGAGAGTATTTAAGATATACCTTGTTATTGTGGAAAAGTTATATAGCTGAAACCTAAAGACCCCTAGTTGCGAGAAAAAATGAACATCATGAATAAGAGAAGACATATAATAGGATCGGAAATGTAAAAACAACAGATATATAACTACCAACATATTGAGATTTTTTCGGACACAAAGTAAATCAGAAAATACAGTTTGAAAAACGAAAGAGCCTATTTACAATATCTTGTTCTTTAAAAAGTTATATAGGTGAAACCTAAAAACCCCTATAGATTAAAAAAAGAACATCGTAATATAGCAGAATTGGGGATGCATATTCTAAAATCAATTGGTGATCACGCAACAAAATGGAGCGACAAAAAAACCATCACCAAGGAATCCCATGAAAAAATTATCAAAATCAAAGACGCATATATTCTCTTAACAGGTAATAGATCTATGGAAATCGTACCAGGCTACCATTGCTAAGGCGACAGGTGGAAAACGGAAATATGAACCTCAACTGAATTAATACCAGTTAATTTTCCTGTACGAAAGCTTATCATCATCATCAAATGAAAGCGATTCCTCATTTTTCTATTGATGTATATTTTGTTAGTATTTTGTAAGGAAAACGATGGTTTGATATCTGGTTATCAAAATGTTACGGCCAAATGAGTAACAGTAACCCATTCTTTTCAAATTCTACACTAATCTCTCTTTTTAATGAATAACATTTTTGTATTGAAGAAAATAATGAATGGCATTTTCAGTTTCAGAGAACTATTAACAATTATGTATGAAAATGATATTTTGATTACAAAACAAGTTATTTCTGAAATAACCCAAAGGGATATCGCACCATTATAATTTCAAAACTGAAAAATTTAATCACTGAGTAGTGAAATGATCAGGAAGCACGAGAAAGATGAGTGTATCAGCAATTTTCTCCAGAGCTGCAATCTGGAAGTTTCCCGACAATTTTAGGTTGCAAAGTTTCAGACGTAGAATTTTTACAGTTTTACATTCGCAACGCATTTACTGGAGTATACATAATAAGAAACTATACAACGTGCCACTCACAGCTCAACTCGACGAGGTTTTTCGAAGTTGACTGTTGCCTCTGACAGACAACTTTTGTCCATTTGAACTTTTGAAGTGCAACGAGAAACGCTGTGTTAATTTTCTTCCAGACTTTGCTTGTTAGAGCATTACGTGAAAATTTACTTTTTAACTTAACTAAGGGTTTTTAGGAAATATTTATTTTGTTTTTCAAGGAACTTATTACCAGTTTTTCAATTATAATTGTTTATCATTTCCATATTACACAGTCTCTTCTGCCTACTGGTGGTCATCATGTTTGATCTAGGTGAGAAAAAAACAGTTTCACAAGATTCCAAGTGGCGGAGGGGTTATTTGCAAACAGTTTTTGCTCAGCTCTCATGGATGTAGACACTAATTATATAACTAGGATTTTGTCTCATCAAACGCCGTACAAAAAAGTGTACAGTAAAATAAGAAGGGAAGAGCAAAAGGGCCACATATTTTTATTATATATAACAGTCGAAATTTCGAGATTAATAAGAATATGAGGCCCTTCTGTACTTCCGCACCTCTATGGACATAAGTTTATTATCAAATAAAGTATTACTGACGTTTTTAAAATCTATTTATTTGACAACTCTAATCAAAATCTTACTAACAAACTTGATTCAACTAAAATATTATCAAACATCTCATAAACTAAATAGAAAATCAATATATAGAGGGAATGATACAAACATACATTCTAAATCTAACATTCTCCCCCATTTTGAAATTGAAATAAAAAACAAAAGAGAAATTTCTCTTTTCCCCTCTTTTTGTGACTAACCTCTTCAGTTTTCTCTTTGATGTCCTGCTCTTCTGTTATATAGTCCTCATCAGTTTTACCTTTAACTTAATTCTCCTTTTCAATTTGAAGAAAATTCTTACTGACCTCTTCTGTCGTAACTTCTAAAGGATGTAAACGCTGAAGCGGTCGAATAAGTTCCCCACTGTTCACTTTTATTTTCTATACCCTGGATACGTTATCTTTTCCAGGATAAATTTCGAATACTTTTTCTATAGGCCAGTTTATTCGCTTCACATTGCCGCTGCTGACAAGAACAACATCTCATCATCAATTTTCAAACTACCTATTTTCCTATGACCAGTATGTATGAGCTCCGCTAGATACTCCTTTCTGAATCGGCTTCGGAGACCATCTTCTGCAGGTATCTAAATGATGTCTGTCTATGATATCGAAATCTGGAGTTTCACTGGTAGATATATTCGAAATAAACATAGAAGGGCTGAGAGGTTTTAAATTACCTCCATCCGAAATGAAGTTGAATGCCTTACAATAATTATGGATTCACAATCGCATAAAGTCATCATCAATTCTTCATATGTTAAAGTTGCTTTCCCTAATTTTCTACGAAGTAATTCCTTAATTATTCTGACCATGCGTTCTCACCAACCGCCCCAACAAGCGGCTGTTGGAGGATTCTAATGTCATTTGATTTTTCTAACTGTAGAGTAGTCCATAACTTCATTCCAGTCTATCTTCTTCAAATAATTTTTCGCTACAATAAAATTTGTCCCGTTGTCAGAATATATAACTGAAACTCTTCCTCTTCTCGCTATAAATCGCCTCAGTGATGATAAAAATGCGTCTGTTGATAGATATTTCACCAGTTCCGGATGCACTGCTCGATATACTGCACAGGTAAACAGTACGATCCAGGACTTCTCTCCCCATTTTAAGTACAACAGACCAGCTAAATCTACTCCCGTTATCTCCAAAGCGTACACTTTGTTTATCCTATCTTTCGGNTGTAGGAATTTTTGGCAAATGTAAGAGAAGCAGTCTCCACCTGTATCTAATGATTAACAAATTGCTTCATGATGCCCAGTTTTATGTGTAATGGCGGAAGGATAATTTTGTCACAACCTACTGGCTACTTTCTTCTTACCCAATGTTCTTGTTTAGCTCTACGGTCCCAAATACATATAAAACAGGAAAACTTAGTGTAACCAGTTTGTTGACCGAGAAGAATATTTACTATTTTTAAATCAACACAAATTTGCCACTTATGATCATTGTATTTTATTTTATCCAAAACTAGCGAGATGTTACAATATTCTTCTTTTAACTTTGTATAATTATATCCGTTATGTAACAGAATACATTTTAGGCTACGAGTTGAGCCGTCAATGAATAAACGCCAGTCATTTGGTTCGAATTGTGTCAACCGCATTGTTATTAACAAGTGTTTAACGTCTGTACAAAATGCAATACAGTTTTCGTCAGAAAAATATAGACATAATTCATTTTCTCTATCACGATAAAAAGTTATTTCAGTACCTGAAGAGAGCAAATTTTTTTTCAGTCTTGATGCCAACAATTCTTAAGCTTGTTCAGAGAGATTTTAATCTTTTACAAGATCATCTAACTTATTTTGGGAAAAACACAACATTTGACATACCTTCAAAATCAGCATCATTCTGTAATTAACTTGGTCGTTCATTGTCTTGTTATAAGGGTTCAGATATATTTTTAGGCAGTGACAGGTCAGGTAAACGCTACACTGGAAGCTGAACACAACTAGTAATTGGGTAATGCCATTCAGCTCGATTTTTCGTGTTTAAACCGTTTATGTTCACACTACAAAAGTAACAGTCATCGGTATGATTTTTTGGTTCACGTCAAATAGTGTTTTGAATATGAGGGCAATTCTTTTACCACTTTTCTATAATTTTGAATATTCCACACACGATTTACAAATACAATCAGGAGCCCAAGACTTCTCATGTTTATCCAAGATCTTCCCAAATTACTGAAAATAGGCATTTTTCACCAACTCTAATACAACTTTTCTACATTTGTTCAACACATATTCTTCGCATATATAGCCAATATAGCAAAAATTATTTGGATTATTGAAAAAACGTTTCTTGGAACCACTCATGTCGGAAAAACAAAGTAACTCGAGTTGCACAAAAACTTTTGAGGGTCGATTTGACAGAAATAGGTCATAATTGAACACTATCGACCAAAAAATTCGCGGCAACAGGCAAAAAGGTAAATTTTGTAAACTAGTGTAATTAATACAAAACATACTAATAGACAATAGAATAACTTGATAACCAGATGAAAGATAAGAAAACCGTTTATACGTTGGATCTTAAGGAGAAAGGGCTAGATATTTCATATTTTAAATATAATTCAATAAAACTTATTAAAGGTCCCTTTTTAACTTCACATGTGTAGTGTCTGGAGATTGTTGGGTTATAGAGGTTACAAACTTTCAAACGGCATGCAAATAAGTTATATATGCTGTTGCAAAAAATTTTATTTCATGTAAGTGACACAGTTCAGATGACATACTGTGCAAAAAACTCTTTTCATGAAATTCTGCTGTCTTTTCTGGAGCAGTTCAAAAATTTAAAATTGAATGAAGTGATATATTTTCAGAACATCGAATGATACAAAATTTCCTATTTTTCATAGGATAAAGTACTGCTTGGCGATTTTGTTGAAAATAGAAAAAATGTGTCATCTTTTGATCGGTCCAAATGTATCTCCAAAAATTTTACCACATAGCTTCAATCATAGGCTGACCACTTAACTTGAACTAAGACAACGGTTTTCATGTCTCGCTCGAAAATGAGGATATGTCTATTTTTAGTTTGCTCAAGAATAGAACTTCTGTACACGTGTACAGAATAGACTGCTTCAGCTGCAGGTTCTGGAAGCATAATAATTTCATGTAGATGATTGACGCTTCGAGAGAGAAGAAACATGCTTTTTGCAATTCACCTTAATGTGAATCTCCTGTAATTGGAAAAGTAGAGGGGACTTGATTCGTTCAAAGTAGCACCTCAGAGTCCATAATTGTGTAGTCTAGTAACAAATTTGGTATATATTGTCGGATGGGTTTGTAGGTCGAAAAATATAATCACTGTTTGTTTATATTGTCCAAATTGTGAAGAATAACAGACACCGTTTCAGAAGCCAAACTGGTGGGGTGAGATGATTTCTATTCGGTATTCTTCTTGTGTTTGTTGTCGATAGTCTCATCGAAAAATAGTTAAAGTAGTTTTTATTAAAACCTATTTTGAGATTATTTCTGTTCGGATATTATTCTTGTGTTGGTTGTCGATAGATGGTTTCTATAAAAAAATATATGTTTGAATTTTTTTTTTCGTTATCCAGCTATCGCACCCCTACGATCAATTACCTTCAGGAGTCGAAATTTGTGCGAGCTGAGGACTAACGAGGTCTTACCTTTCAACGTATGATTCTTAACACGGGTTGGACCATAGCAAGTGAAAATTTGGGCGTTCAGCCTGGGGCTTGAACCATCGACTCACACATCGGCCGATTGACCGATTGGATGAACAAAGCACCAAAGTCGAACTTCCCAGCTACCGACCGACCGAGGTATTCCATAACTGAATACGTTCACATACGTTGATTCCATTTGATGTAAGAAAATATGATGAAAGCAATAAAAATAAAATGGGAATAAATTTATGATTTGGAATTGCATCATTGTTTCATGCATTTCTTTCCCAAGCCTATAATTTTTATCAAATAAGTACTCCATAATTTTGATTTAATGCGGGGTACAGACACTGTCACTCACTGATACTGTAGATATAAATACAATAATTTCATGACAACGTAAATCAAACCTATCTTACATCGAACAAACCCATTATATACAGAAATGAGAAATTCGATGCCCTGGAAAATAGTTTTATATCGGTTATTTTTCAGATTTTTTTGTCGTTATGTGAAAAATTTGTAACTATGAAATAACTGCCGAATTCGAAAGGTATGAAAAATTATTGCATACAATGGTGGTCGAATGTAAATAATCAAATAAATATCTCCAAACTTTTCAGAAATATCGTAACCAAAATTTGGCGGGAAGATAAAATAAGTAAAAAGTTGTGGATTATATTTGTAACCAATGTGACCGGAAGTTATGTCAATTTTAAAATATTCAATAAAACAATTTGCACCTCAATTTTTGATACATTTTCGTAACTTAAAAATATATGCTTACCCCCACAACAATTTGCTAAAATAAAACTGATGCCTGGATTTTTATAGCATCACATTCTATCAGGCTACTTATATCCACAGCCGATATTTCCTTAAAATCTCCATGTTGTTGCTTTAGATGTGCATTGGCAATTTATGAGCATCCAAATATAGAGAAGATAAGTGTGCTATCGCCAACAAAAAAAATATTGGATTTTTTTCGATTTGTGGTAATCCCGAATATATTGGATTTATATTTGTGATGCACTGTTTGGAGCTTTGTTGTAGTGATGAATATTAAAGGAGTTTTTTCCCAACACCAAACCGTTATTTCAACACTTCGACACGTGTGTCGATCACCAATTGATCATCTTCAAGAGTTTGATCTTCCTCTTGAAGATGATCACTTGGTGATCGAAACACTTGTCGATGTG
>NW_019292836.1:1421-40569 GCF_000500325.1 Leptinotarsa decemlineata
TAGCTTAAAAAACTTAGTAAGGACTTGCTTCATTACTGCACTGAAAAAAAATGACATTCGAAGTGTATCATGCAGGGTCATTCGAAAACATCGCTATTATGGACTTGGTCCACTTCAGCTTTGAACCCCTCATTTACAAGTGAGCATATGAATACTTAGACGTGTAACATACCAGAATCAATCCACCTTCAACTAATTAAATTCTCGCCAAAAAATATCTGGTCAAAGATATTAGTAGGGCAGGCTCATTCATAATATATTAGAAGGGGAAATGCTATCACTCTCTAGAAACAAATAACTCAAGATATATCTGGAATTAAAAAACGAAATAAACAACTTGTGAAGCAAGTCGAAAATCTTAAACAAGAATTGAAAAGTTTCAAGATGGAAATGTATACGCAAATCTGTGAAATAAAAGAAGAAAACAGTATTTTGAAAGAAAAAAATGAAAATTCAAAAATAAGACTAGAAACCGTTGAAACGAAAATTAGATGACCCTTATAGACTGGGGAAACCAAATGAAAACAAATTAAAACCAGTGTTAGTTGACCTCGGACATTCTAAAATTAAAACTCATATTTTGAAAAATTCAAGGAAACTAAAAGGTATATACTGGTAGGTATACGTATCGCTTCAAACTATAAGGGCAAGCGCACACTACAGACTATTTATCGGCCGATAGTTTAGTTAGATGCTTATTAGTATAGAATCATAATGTGATGCCGCACATCTAAGCGATTCCAGTCGGCCGACTGAATAGTCAGAAACAAGTTGGATAGGCTTCCCAATTCTGATTCAATTACAAAGTTGGACAACTTTCGGCCGAGTTCTAATCAGACTGTGTGTTTATGAGAGTGTGCAGACTCACTAACTAAACAGTCGGTGCCTGCAGACTCCCCACTCTACATTCCATTGTTGATATCTCTGATATCAAATATTATCTAGTAGCTACTTTATCTTTGAATATATTTGCGTTTTCATTACATTTTTTTTTCATAATTATGTCGAATATTGCCGAATGTTCAGTAGAAAATTTAATTGCAATTGTTGTTCCTGCATGGAGTGAAATGGATGCTGCAGACAGAAGCAAACTAGCCTTCCTCGATAACATTCTTCAATACTTTCAATACAACGCGTCAAAATATTATATACATCAACAACTGTTCAGACTTTTCAGTTGGTGGTCTGCGCACCAGCACCGAACCGAACAGTTTTGTTTGGGTAGTGTGCCCCCACCCAACCAGACTAAACTACCAGCCGATATTAAGTCTGTAGTGTGCGCTTGCCCTAAGCGAGAAGGATACATTAGACAGAAATTCTTGGTAACTCATCTGAAGAAAGTACGGGAAGGTCATTCTGCCAAATTAAGAGGGAAATTCCTTTTTGATGATACCTACTACAGCTATGAAGGACTGAAAAAGAGAGCAGAAGAGAACATATTTGAAGACCAACAAACAAGCAAAGAAGATAATAATAAAACGAGAGATGAAAAACACATCAGATGAAGAAGAAATATCAATCTGAAAACTGAAAAACTCAAGGTTTATATAAAACATTCGAAAATAGAATAATTTTATTAATAGGTATATTTTTTTCCTTTCATCTATATATTAAACCAAAAAAACTCTCTTGCCGATATTCATAAATAAAATAAATTGATATCACTTACCTACTTTTCCATACCGATTCTGCTTGAGTAAATCTAATCCAATCTATAATTGTCCAAATAAGATAGAATGACTGAGTTTTTAAGGAATATATAATGTATATAGGTATTATGTTTGTGTTCATATAAGTATGTAGGTATATATTACTAACATTGAAATTATTTTCAAAAGTTGAATTCAACCAGTGTGTACCTCTGTGATTCATTATTGCACTATAATATGTTTAAGTACATCCATGGACAGTTTCTTCAAAGGGCCTATTTGGGATTACGTATTTTCTCAATATTTGTTTAGATTGTGATATTTCATATGCTTCATACCAGTATGAATGATCTTTCTGTAAATAAATATTTTTTTTCACCGTAATGTGCGCTGGGCAGGCCCTATTCTCCGAAGACCCGATACATTCGGGAGGGTGCGCCAATATTATCAACTAATGACTATTCCCCACACCGTAGGGTAAGTGATCATTGGGTCCGATAATCATGTGTCTTGAGCAAGCGCAGTGAGCCAAGAGTGACAGCCTTCTGCATCTGTGCGGCTGAGATTTCTGCTTTAGTGCGGCAAGCCGTTATGATTTTAAAATTCGAGAGTAGAGAGGGCATCATTCCACCAAGGACTCCAATAATCAGAACAACAATCTTAACAGAGTGATCTGGATAGAGTCTGCGGAGTTCGAAGAGAAAATCTCGATATTTTATCCGTTTTTCCTCCTCTTTTCTGATAATAATTGTCTCGCCAGGAGCTGAAAACTCCACGACAAATATCGTTTTGCTCTGGTGGTCGAGAAGAACTACATCAGGCTTATTAGCTTGTATGAGCCTGAGATGCCACATTTATACCCTCGAGTATTTCTGAGCGCAACGGATAATGGCAATAGTGAGATGCAGAAGAGAAGGGGACTGAGGGAATCACCCTGAAATACACCCCCTTTGAAAGTGACCCACCCTGTTTGGACTCTTGCTTGACCAGATTTTATGGTGAAGCGAGTTCGCCAAAGTGGTATCAGTTGTTCAATGTATCTCACTATTTTGTCGGGTACCGCAAGGCATCTGAGCAAATGCAAGATGCGAAATTGTATCAAATGCCTTATGGTAATCGATCCAGGCCATAGAGAGGTTACGCTTATATTGTATCGAGTCCTTATTATTATTATTATTGCTTCCAGTGTTTGTCGATCTCAGAATCTTGTTCAATATTTTGGTTATAATTTTATGCAGGCATTCAATTCAAATATTATTTAGATGAACAGATAAGTTAATCGGGGTTCTGCATGAGATCTGTTTTATTTGATAGGTGTACAATTAAATCCTATGTATGCCTAAAACGTATCTGATGAAAAAACTCTTTCCACACCAGAACGAAATCACTGTCTCTCGAGGCGAGTTTCGCAAATGAAAGTACCATCATCAGGAACACACTGAAACTGTTTCAATCATCTTCTGATGATGTCAACTTGGTTAGCAAAACGCGCGTCAAGATACATTGCTTTTGTTCTGGAGTGGAAAAAGTGTTCATCAGATTTCTGTTTTATAATATTTGTACATCAAGTTTTTGAAGATATACAAGCAAAACAAGAAAATACTTGAAACGCTCTGAAAGTAATACTTATGTGAAGTCGCTCTCGACTATAGTTATCATTAGTTGATGAGAATCGATATGACCTTTGAATTATGGGCCTGGAAGATCTATTTTAAGACCAATATTTTGTTACTTTCTATTACATACTACAGTATGCAATTTTGTATGTAGGTTCGTTTTATGTTGCAGATGTGCAATAGGAAAATATTTTGAAATATTATAACTGGAGCACCTCCCTGGGGATAAAAGGGCGCGTTTACATATGAAAATTACCTTTTCATCACTGTTTCTCCGTACCGCTATGTTCGGAAGCTGAAATTTTGTATGTACCTAGGTTTGTTTTATATTGTAGATGTGCAATAAGAAAGGAATTTTATATATTCCAACTGGAGTGTAAGCCGCGGGAAAAGGCGCGTTCATAATTTCCGGTGGGTGAATTTATACTTAGTATCAGCTTTGCACCCGTGCGGAGCCGGAGCGGTTCGCTAGTGAAATATATTTTGGTCTATTCACAAAACACTTCTGAAATGTGAGCTCTACGATTTCCTTGATAGCACAATGAACACTGAACTCTTAAGAAAACAATACCTACAAAAGCACAGATCAAATATATTGTATAGTATATTCGAAGTCAATTCGCATGGCATAAAAACTAAATAGTTGCCAAACGTCAGCAGTTTTTTTTGTATCACATGGGCGGCGTGGTATAATTTTTTTGTCTAATCATTATTTTTATGTGGGGGGTTTTATATGGTATTGTTACGTTTTTCCCCGTGGTTTCACCAATAATTGACTACACTGAATAATCAAACTAAACTTTAATCCACTTTAAATACACAAATACTTCAACTAAAATTCAACTATTTTATTTGAATGTCTATCGCCTCACTAAATCACTTCGCGTACCGCACCGTAACGTCCACTTGACTGTCTCGATATTGTTTGCACCGTGATTTCAAACAGGTTGGAGCCTGGCTCCCTAACCCTTTCAACTGATGTTTGTCAGAGGGACAAATGGGTGATGACTGATGGTAAGATGGCGACATGAATGTTCTCAGAACATCAGTGCCGCCATTCACGGTGTACCCCTACCTGGCTGGGGTGAGATGGAAGAAAAATTGTTCATCCTTTGACGGAGGACATAGGGGCCTCATTCGACAGAGTGTCGGGGCCTTCTATATCGGGAGGGGTCATCTACAGCATAATCTATAGCTTCCCTGACTAACACTGTCTTGATATGCTCGCAGCTAGCCTTTAAATATCGTAATCGAATATTGTCGAAATTTCTCCGAAGTTCTGTCGAAGTCGGTAACATTACTCTCGCTCTTTCTCGATTGCCGGGGAATAATCGTGCACTAGCGCGTTCTTGCCACGTCACGCCTGATTTAGGCCTACCAACGGCGGTCGGCGTTATTTTTTTTTTCGGGCATGATTCACAACACTACTCCCTTCCCTGAGGTTGTTTGCCCCGAACAACATTCGAAGAGGGGACATCATGACCCATGTAAGGACTCAGCCTCTCTATGTGAACAATTTCAGGCTTGCTTCTGGATGATAATTGGATTCTGTACACCAGATCGTTTATCTTTTTGGTTACCAAGTAAGGTCCTTGCCATGGTCTATACAACTTGGAACACAAACCTTTCCGACATTGGGGTTGGTAGAGCCACACTGTACCACCCTCCTTGAAGCTCACTGGCAGCGACTTCTTGTCAAATCTTATTTTCATCCTGTCGCTGGAAAGCTGTAATTTGGTCCTAGCAAATTCGTGTACAATTTTCAGTATCTCCGTCAGGTCATTCACATACTCTGAAAGAGGTACCTCTTGAGATTCATCGAAACACAATATATCTATCGGAAGCTTCAGTTCCCTATCAGTTAACAACATGGATGGTGTGTAACCTGTCGCGTCATGTTGGGAGCTCCTGTATGCCAACAGAAAAAGAGGAACCCATTTATCGCAGTCTCTTTGGTTTTCGGATACAAACATCGAGAGGTAGTTATTGATGATGCGATTATGCCTTTCGACCATTCCATCGGATTGTGGGTGAAAAGCAGTTGTTCTTGTCTTCTTCATTCCCAACAGAGTCATCATTTCCTTCCATAAATTCGATTCGAAGTTGCGACCCTGATCCAAGTGTAGTTCTTGGGGTACTCCGTGTCTGGCGATTACGTGCTGCAACAGGGCTTCTGCTACCGTTTTAGCCTCTTGGTTGGGTAAGGCTACTACTTCAGGTCATTTGGAAAAGTAGTCCATGACAACCATAAGGTACTTGTTACCGGATGTGGTCATAGGGAATGGTCCCAAAATGTCGACTGCGATTCTCTCGAAAGGGCCCTCACTGTAGTACTGCTTCAACTTTCCTCTTTGCATTGTCTTCGGACTCTTTCTCGAAGAGCACAGGTCACAGCGCTTACACCACTCTTCCACGTCTCGACGGCAATTGACCCAATTCTACCTCTCACGCACTCTCACATTACTCCGAAATGTCCTCCAGTGCGACCATCGTGAAGCTGTTCGAGGATACTCGCGATACACGTCTTAGGAAGGATCATTCGGAATCTGTGGGTTCTTTCATCCGGGCTTTACCATTTCCGAGTGAGTAGGTCATTTCGAATGCTCATGGGAGTCCCATTGGAGCCAGTCCCCCTTTTCCTGCTGGCCGTGCATGGAAATCTCTTGCCATTCCGGTATCACCCCTTTGGCAATCCAATCTCGTACAAGACGGGATCCTACTTCTGCCCTACGATGATGTCTTGCCTCGTCAGGAAGGTAGGGTAACCCTCAGATGTTGTTAACGACCGTACCACACCATGGTCAGGTGTCTGTCCGTATCCCTGGACAAGGTACCCTTACATGTTGCTACCCTCCGGGTCAGAGGGAACCCGAAGCGGCGGGAGGTAGGGGAGCTCATCTCCCTATCAGAGCTGTCCATAAAGAAGTCTCTGCCCACTACCTTATCACGTCTGGTGGAAAGTTCTTCTGGTAGCTGAAAATCCTTGTCCTCCTGGCGTTGGCAAAATTTGCATCCGAATGTCAGGCATGGTCTTCTTTAGAGGCTATCTGCGTTTCCGTGACTCTTTCCTTTTCGATGTTGAATTTCAAAATCGTAAGTTTGTAACTTTTCGATCCACCTAGCTATTTGTCCTTCTGGTGTTCTGAAGTTTGAAGAGCCATCGGTGCTGAGTGGTCTGACCTGATCAAAAATTTACGGTCATATAAAAAGGAGTAATAGTGATCCACCGCTTTGACCACTGCGAGGAGTTCTTTTGTAGTAATGCAGTAATTTCTTTCGGACGTTCCCAGGGACTTACTAAAATAGCTGATGACGACTTCTTCTTGTTGTTGTACCTGGGAAAGTACTGCTCCTATTACTTGTTGGGATGCATCCGTGTTCAGTATAAACAAACCCTTCTCCTTTGGGTATGCCAGGATCGGTGCGCTGATAAAATGTCTCTTCAGGATAGCAAATGCTTTTTAGCAATCTGGGGACCAAACGAAAGGTGTTCTCTTTTCAGTTAAGCTATGCAGCGGTCTGGCGACTTTTCCAAAGTCCTTCACGAAACGCTGGGAATAGCTACAGAGTCCAAGGAAGCTTCTTTCGTCGTGCTTGCTCTTCGGTGTTGGTTATTCTTACACTGCCTTGATTTTCTCACCTTCAGTTGAGCTTGGTAGACTTGCTGAAGGTGATCACCACCATATCTGACTTCCAAAGCTGATACGACTGCTTCATAATCCTTCTGTCTATTCACTGGAATATTTCGCAGAATTTTGGAAGCCTTTCCTCGTAGTGCTAGTATGAGAGCTGTTGTTTTCTCCTCATTTCTACACCCATTATTTTCCGCAGCGGCCTCAAATTGTCAGCGATAAATTGATCATGAAGATTCGCCATCGAAAGTTGGAGTTTTAATGAAACTACTGCTAGAAGAAGAGGGAAGAGAAGATGAAGATACATCTGATTGTCTTTTTCCTGTTTTTCCTGAATATTCACCAGCAAGTCTCTGTCTTTTTCCTGTTTTTCCTGAATACCTAATAGTAATCCACGATATTCATTTCTGCGTAACTTTTCTTTCTCATTCATTTCGGCGTTTTCGTTCTTCCGCCAGGCCCGCTTGCAAAACCTCAAACATTTTCTTAAGCTCTTCCATCTCGTCGTAATCGACACTCCTTGTTTTCACCATGAAACAGAAAATTTTCAGTAAATTATTCCACTTCCAACACCAAATGTTTCGTTTTTCCCCGTGGGTTCACCAATAATGGACTACACTAAATAATCAAACTTAACTTTATTCCACTTTAAATACACAAATACTTCAACTATTATTTGAAAGTCTATAGCCTTACTAAATCACTTCGCGTACCGCACTGTAACGTCCATTTGACTGTTTCGATATGCTCGCAGCTAGCCTTTAAATATCGTAATTGAATGTTGTCGAAATTTCTCCGAAGTTCTGTCGCAGTCGGTAACGTTACTCTCGCTGTTTGTCGATTGGCGGGGAATCATAGTGCACTAGCGCGCTCTTAGCCACGTCACGCCTGGTTTATGGCTACCAGCGGCAGCCGGGGTTATTTTCTTTCGGGCATGATTTGCAACAGTTATTAACTAGTATATTTATCAGACCAGGACATTATTCTTTTATTTAGCTGTTGGGATTGACTTCGTATAGACTATACCATATGTTGACGCTCTCATATTACCAAACTTAATTGTAAGAAAAAGAATTGGAAAATTTATCAATCATGAAAATAGGGTAGACAAAAATAAATCGAATTTGTATCCGCTAATATGTTAGCAAGGTGTATGGTATAATTTTGATTACCTGTATAAATATATATTCACTCATAAGTGTTTCAATTTTCATAATAATAGCAGGGTGAGGCAAAGTAATTTAAATTCTTTATTGCTTTTTTTTTGTTTTTGGTCTACTTATTCAGAGTACCTTAATCAGAGTACCTAGGTAGGTAATATGCATTATTCTCTACAGTCTACAATATACGATACGAAACAAATNAGTCAACCAATTTCCAGGGCCGTAATTTAAAAGGGAATAATTCACACAATTATAATCGAATATTACCGAAACATCCCAAAATATAAAATTGAATTTAATTTCTCAGTATGAAGTGAAAGTCTACGATCCAAAAACTACAAAAACAAAAAATACAGGTCCGTATTTAAAAATACAAATATGGGGGTGGCCCAAGTCAAATGACACCCTGTATGAAAGATTCATGGATATATTCTGAGAGCCCACATCAAGTGCCAATAGCAAAATGTGGACAGATTTTCAATGCGTCTGCGAATAAAGAAGATATAGGCAAAAACATAATTTGGGATTTTTTGGTTTTTCTTGTATATCTCCACAACCAAAAGAGCTATATTCGATTTCTTCACATCATTGAATAGATTTCTAAAATACACAACTTTGCCTCAATTTAACCGACACTCTATATCTCTTATCGCTTACGAGATCCCCATGTACAGAAACGAATTGAATAAGGTACAATTGAGGCCAAGTAGCAAGACTTCATTAATGTTCATTGCGTCATTTTTTCCATTGAAATTATCCCTGTGTTTCTGAATTTCTATTGCCACTCGAATATTCCTGGATAGTAATTCTGAGTTTTATCGAGTAAGTACTTATTTGTGTATTTTCGAATGAAATAATGTGCCTTCTCTAATGAGAGTTTGTTCGGCTGATACAGCTAATTTGTCAGTTTTTTCAGCTACACGTTTTCATGTTCAGATTTACTTCTCATGATTTCATATTGATGTATAATTTGTTATGATTTGCTCTTCTGAAACCACAGGTACCTATTGAAACAAACAAGTTCATCTGAGATGGTCACGACTCCATCGAAAAATTTTGTTTATTAAACTCTAGTTGTCAGAACTCATCCAAACATCATAAGTTTGCACAAATACTTCAGTCGAAATGTCCAGTCCAGTCTCAAATGAAGAAAAACGAGATATGTTTGTTGAAACTGTATTATAAATTTGATGGGAATAGTACGAAAACTGCACAAATTTATTTTGAATTATTTTCGGAAAGACAACAGCCGGAAAGAACATCATTCGGTATTTTGGACAAACACTTGGATGAGTACGGTGCGTTTCAAAAACCAAGAATGAAATCATGAGCTTGTTAAAAATGCACGTGTTCGAAATGATGGCCTTCCTCTTGAATTCACAAGGGAGCTCGTTGTCTCAAATTAAGAACAGCCCTAATAATATCCCTTCTTCTGATATACCTAAATTGCTTGATGACATTTTCACCTACTGTGTCATAGTCTTGCTCTTCATAGATTCTGTTCTTCAAAGTGCCTCACACAAAAAAGTATCCAAAATTGTAAGGTCAGGTGACCTTAACGGCCACCTCACTGGTCCAGCATTTCCTAACCACCTATTAGGAAATCTTTGGTGTGAATATTCGCAAACTGCTCTTTTATTCTGTGGAAAAGGCCCGTCATGCTGACCGGCAGCTGTTATAATTAACAAGGGGAAATGTATCCATATATTCTTCGAATTCGTTTCTTAAGAACCGTTCAAAGTATATATCAGAGAAGAACTGAGGTCCAAGTATTCGGTCGTTATAAACTTGTGGTCTGACTTCTCTGAAGTGTCGTGGATTATTTTCACNTATATTTGAGCAAATCCTCTCTGTTGATTCAAATTTAGTTATTTATTTTTTAGATACCTAGTCTCTAATAAAAGCTTACCAAGAACACATTAAGGGAATTTGGATAATCTTGGTAATCTTTCCGAAAACAAAAACTACAATTCCATAATTATTTTCAATAAAACCGTGACACTCCAAAACTCGTGTTAAAAGAGTGAGACGTTTGTGAACGGAAAACCCGTGGAAAACTTCAGTTAGTCATCCTGATTATCCTACGCGCTAGGCGTGTCTACCTCGTTGCCATCCACCACGCCCTCTAGCGCCATTAGAGAGGAGCCGCCGCCTGATTGGTGATCCTTGATGAGCCTTAATGACTTGTTCGATCTGTAAACGGCAGACTGACCAGACAGTCTTAAGGAGGAGAGTGTTGTTGCTGTATCATTATGTATATACTTATCTATACCTATCAAGTCGAGATAAAACTGAACGAGATGCATTCTTGTGGAATTAAACAAAACAATTGTAAAACACATTTGCTTTTGTATAGTGAAACAAGAAGAATCTATGAAAGTTTCTAAGAATATTGTCGTTTTTTACTGATGTTTGAAGGATGTAGATACGATCAAGAGACGTATCCTGTCGAAATAGGAAAATAAGATATTATGTGTTATAGCAGTGCAGCTCCCTAATTATTTTATATGAATATGGATATGAAATGAAATTTTCTCCTGTTTCTATGAAACGCGTGGCTAGCTTATTCAAAGGTTCTTTCATCTTTGATGTTGAAGGCGGACTTATAGATGGAAGCACCCATGAAGAAGATAGCCATGTATGCGAAACATCAAGAAGAAATCTTTACGACGACCCTCAAATCCAAAAAATGATAGATACTCATTTAGGTACCTAATAAACTATGGACATGAAAGTCTGACAATTTCTACAGCTATAAACGTGTTTTAGCACTTTTTTACTTATGTGAGTCTGATGGTACTATTACTTGTGTTGTGATAAATACCGGTCGCAGTAACAGGCACTCTCTCTGAGATAAATTTAAATTTTAGCCGTTTGTTTCAATCTCAAAACTCGTCTATAAAATGAACTATGCTTGTACCTACTCTTTTTTGTCCGACTCTTTTC
This sequence comes from Leptinotarsa decemlineata, assembly GCF_000500325.1. Lineage (NCBI taxonomy): Eukaryota > Metazoa > Arthropoda > Insecta > Coleoptera > Chrysomelidae > Leptinotarsa > Leptinotarsa decemlineata. The sequence goes on from NW_019292836.1 coordinate 12,428, forward strand.
ACTGTACATCCTAACCTTGAAGTGTAGGTATATCTCTGTTTTGTCTGGCTGCCAAGATCGATGTCTTATTTGAAACTGTCACTGGTTGACCAGTGGTAATTAGACAAAAGTGTTTTTATTTATTTCATTAAAGTGATCATGAATTACCATAAAATAAACGAGTCATCAATCACACATATTATTTCAAGCTGAATATTCTAATGTCAAATGGTAAAGCGGATCTTAATTTATGTGATATTTATTTTCATATTTTTGAATAGAAGTAAGAGCCAAGTCACTATTTTCTTCCAAAGTTTTTTTGAAAATATTGTTTTTTGTCTAAATATTTTTTTTCGCTCTTCCATTTGATTGAGCATACGTCGGTGATGTACCTAATTGAATACTCGTAAATGTGAAAACCGTTTTAATTCATAAGAATACCTACAATTGTGGGGCACCATCGGTTATAACTGACTAGTATACCATTTCCGGCGAAAATACCATCAAAATATGGAATAAGCTCCGACTATAAATATTTTCAGTAAATGTTTAAGGTACTTTCAGTAATAATCAAGAAAAAGATATTTCTGGTAATGGATTCCAAGAATATCACTCCTTACTTTGATTTATGGCAATCTTGAATTATTGTGGGTCACTGAAGGCTCAGCTAATTGTGATTTTGAAAATGTCACACATATTTCATATTCTATATTTTTTTGCCTAATATCATCATTCATTGATGACCAAAAAATTAATTTTTTGGCGAAATGTCAACATTCCTTTACTCTCATGTGATTGAAGTGAACTTTGTTCGTTTTAGGAGTCACTATAGAGCCATACCTATGAATTTGAGACCATCGACTTCTGTAAGGTCATTTTGTATCTTATGAATATTTAAATTCTATCATTTTTGTAATTATTCTCAGAGCATCCACATATAGATATTACATTTTTCAATAGTTGCAACTGAATATCATTTACGTTTTTCTTTGTTCAGTAACATTAATTCCAGACACAAGCAAAAATACTCGAGAATTAATGTCATTATCGAGATCATTATTCATTTTCTCTATTCCAGAGTAGCTCTATAGATAAAACATCATCATTTGAAAGCTCTTCTCCAGGTTTATAATCAACTTCTATATTGTATTTCTGAATTTGTAACATCCTCTTAAGAAGCGAAAACTCTCAACTTTTAGGTAATGAAAGGAAAATGATTGAATTGTGGAGAAGAAATGGAGTCTTGTCGTAAATGAATACTTTGATAAGTTGCAGAAGGGTAGACTCTTATATACAACTGTTCATGTAAATATGGTATTTTTCCCTTATGTATTGAATTCATTTTGGATGATAGCGCACTATAAATTCATGGGAAAAAAAGGTTTTGGCTTTCTATTTCTCTATCTTGATAGAAATAATGTGGGAATCTTCCAAAGAAAAGAACGAAGTAAAACCAATTTCAAAAATCAACTGTATACAGAAATCTGTAGATCATGTAAAGAAGTAACTGTCAGACAAAAACTAAATTTGCTATTCCCTTCGTATAACAAACATTTGTTATAGAATTGAATCAGATATCATTCACTGTATCGCTACACAATATAATAAATGAAAGAAGTAAAATTTCACTTACTCGGAATACTGTCATCTTCACTGGTAGACATCCGATGTTTCCCGTAAGACACTCGATTTATCAGCTCTTCAGTACCAAATACGGATAACATTATAAGAAAAGACACTCAATTCGTTCATAAAATTACGACTTTTCGTCACGTATTGAGTTGTAAGTGAAATTTTACTTTACATGTATATACCTAAGTGAAACTTTAGTTCTTTCAATTTTTATATTGTGTAGAAATACTGTAATTGATATCTTATTCGATTCCATTAAGTACTAATGTTTGGAATACAAACGGAATAGTGAAAAATATTTTTCGTATAATTCAGCGTTCATATATAAAAGTATTTGTTTCGAAAGTATATTTCTTTACTGTGATCCAGTGTTTGTATATGAAAATAGCTGTTTCCAAATTTGAACCACTACTTAAGTTTAGACGGTTTATACCTATATCATATCTATATATGGTCGGTCGGTAGCCGGTCGGTTCGACGTGGGTGCTTTGTTCACTCACTCATTTTTGGCTTTCTACTTATTTTCCATCATCAGGCAAAAAAAGAGAGAAACTTTCAAACGAAAGTTTGTATCTGAAACGAACTTCTGTGCATGATCTGCACATCTATTCAAAGAGAAGTGTAATTGTTCAGTTCGAAACATATTAATTGTGATCAAAAAGAGTTTTTAGGCTCATGCACAAAGTAGCGGTAATGTAACGGATTACTATCTACAAACTATCCAATACAATGCAAAAATCCTTGTTCTTTAAGACAACACATGAAAAAGTTAAACTTATGATATTAATTCATCAATAAGGGAAACAATGGTTCTATTTACTTTGTTATATTTTGTTTTCTAAGATATATTTTTGCTTACTGAAAAGATATTCATGTTATTATGGCGGATATTTTTTTACAATGGGAATGTTTCAAACAAAACAACGAAGTGAAATATCTTCATGAAAAAAGAAATTTTTCACACCTCGGCAACCCCGAGTGAAACACCTGTCGCGTGCCGCAGGAAAGCTGCATGCCCTCTATCGCAATAGGCGGCGTCTCAAAGCTATGGGCGACTTTTGGAAAGCCCATTATCGCTAAAGCTCTCCCCACCACCGCGAGTCACGTGTCGGCCAGTCGCATTTGCATCAAGAGCACTAGGAAAACGTTCAACTGTTTCTCGTATCCGTCGCTTGAGCACTAAACGGGTGCTCTGACGGGCTTTTCTTTCGAGAAATAATAATAATACTAGTCGGCGTGAAGGATTTTATTGACATATTTTGTAAATAACAGTGGTTTGTTTCAAAACAGTGTACGCAGAAGAGTAAATAAACAAACAGAAGCGGTTGCAGTGATATGTGTGTGTGACATTAGTGATTGTTTTGTATTCTTTTTGTTTTTTTCTTCCGCTCTGTGGTCATGGATGAAATTCCAGAAGCTTTGAACTTTACGGGAAGGAACAGTGGGGGGATCATGCACGGGGGGCATTTGTTGAATACGGTAAGATTTTTTGTAAAATATGTATCGGTATATTGGTCTACTTGAATATCAGTATTTAACTAACAAGCTGTCTCTTAATATTTGGAGTACCTTCAATTTTTCAGAAATATTCATGATGTGGAGATAGATAGCTATAAATAAAACAATTATTGAGTTGAATTATTTTTAGAGTAAACATCGATAGTAAACTCAACTCAATAATCAACTAACTATAGCATTAAGAACAATTAAAGCTAATACAAATACCCCAGTTTCGAAACAGTACATATATTTTGTCAATTTTTATAGTACATTCGGTAGTGAATTTTTGAAAAATTCCGTTGTTTCACAATGAACCTGTATGTATCTACACTCCGTAGCATATATTCAATTTGAACTAACAATTTTCATGTACAGAATACATTTTGAAGCATATGATTTTCACCTTTACCAATATATATGTTTGAAGTGTCACTGCTGATTCATAAAAAACCGCGCAACACCCAAAAATTGATTCTACCAAAATATAACTACCAGAAACCACATAATGGGCCTGTATACATAATACGAGAATAAAAATTTACGATTTGCCTTCTGTCATTGAAGAATTGTCTATAATGAAATTTAAAAAACCCTGAGGCAGCATGTATTTCATATTCATGGTTATTTTTGCTCAGTATCAAAATACTTAGATATATCATTTATTGTTTCTACTGGTTTTTGGGGTACCTACTTAACCTTCCACACTTTGAAAAATAAACAAAGCCAAACCAATATAGAATCTGTTGAAGTATAATAAACGGCAAACACAAAAGTTCGCCCGAAAAGTTGCTGCGTAATATGAACCACTGAAAAGTCCAATTATCAAAATTAGTCTGAATACTGATACATATACGAATAAAAAAATGAATATTTCGAAATAGCATATCAAAAAAGTGGTCTCCCCCAACGTACCTACACAGTAATTTTAGGTAAATTAATGTTCAAAAATAACCACTTTGCCGGCTAATACCGCGCTGGACATTGAATTTTATCCGACAAACATTTATGCAAGATACACAGTGAATACACAGTGAATAATCTTGCAAATGCTTCTCGTTCATCCAGCAGCAGAAGGACCAGGCTGTATGTATGAAATTTTCGTCTGAGAGAAAGTTTTGTTACCTACTACTCTTTCACTTCATTCTCTGAACAGAATTTTAGCAGTTGATTTGTCCAATAATACTTCCGTCCTAACCGAAATATTAATCTGATGCATATTTTTGAATAATTAGAAAAATGTTATTTTTATGTTTTTCAATTTATACAGTTATTTGAAACAATGTATTAAGCTAAGCTAGCGTAGAGATACGCAACATATGGAAACTCAGAATCAAGCGAAAAATGGCCAACTTCCGCCAAACCGGTCATCTCCCGCTAAACCGATGAAGCGGGAAGAGGAGATAAGTTAAAGTACTCGAAAGACCCATGAATAGTCATCTCTCGGAGGATTTAGTCCAGTCATCATCCGAAGACGATTGTGGATACCATCAATCGAAACGTCGTGAACTAACTTGGTTTGGAATCTCTTGATTTCTTATTTGTTTGTACTTATTATTTTGTTCTTTGTTTAATTGTTCTATTTTTTTCTTGTATTTTATTTCACTGTTATTTCATTTCAGTGTTTTTTTTGCTTAATATAATTGTTATTTTCAGTTATTGTTTTTTAATTTTTCATTTGTACTGTTTTCTTGGGGATTACAAATCATTTTATATAATATTAGTCAATGGAAGTTCGAGCTAATGGAATTAATCATGAAACATTGTCAATCACCGTCAAAGATTTTGACCAATTGGACTTAATGCACTCGATAAAATTGTATGAATTTAAAAAGATAACGCGCAATTTTCAATACCTTCTGTTTGAAATGATTTTGAATCCATACAAATTGCAGGAAAAAATACAAATATAGATTTTTGTCATTTGCTGTTGAAATTAAAAGATATCAACTTTCAGTATGAATAACGTCACTATGCAAAAATACACGAGATCATAAAAGTAAAATAAAATGAGTCACTGAATTCCTCTATAATCATGATACATGCTATTGGATGGGATATTAATTTTACATTCGGACTCAAACTGTATTTGAAAAGATCAATTGATGAATTGAGAGATTAAAATCGGAATAGGTAGGACAAGGGATAAAAAGCACCCTTGTTGAATTGGTCTAGTAAACCCTCCAAATTGTGCCTTTCACAGAATTCATTTGGGTTTTTTATGGCATATGTAAAGTTCGTAATTCTTGAACCATTTTAGTTTACCGAAGAGGATATGACCTTCGAAAAAACCTGTAAAGTCACATGTTCTTTCCAAGAATTCCAGTACTCACAAACAATTTCAAGGAATATATCTTTTGATTGCTGGAAATATAAATATATAAACCAAAATAAATAATAATTAAACCAGTGAAGCAAACGAAAAAGTTTGCCTATTCAAACAGGGTCCAAAAAAGTTAATGCGAAACACGAGTTTCTCATAAACTAAACAAAAAAAATTAATTCTTACAATCAGCATCATTCATCCGGCTGGCAAGCGAACCAGCAAGTAACACAATCTCAAAGACAATAAAGAACATTTCTGCCTCGCTAAGCGTTTCGTACGTGCCCTGGCACAATCACTTGTCGAACATAAATATCATATTATCGCGGTCGAAGAACATATAAATCGATCAAACCAAAAATAATGCACCCATAGATTGTGCTGATATCATTCGATGAATTGAATATATTTCAGTTCCTAGAGTTGCGAGAAAAAGAACAGTCGATCGGATTTATCGAGAAACTTTTATGATACCGACAATGGGAATTCTTGATTTATTTAGATCGAAATTTTCATTTGTTTCTTGGAAAAGTGTTTAATAACTTGAAATTCAAGGGATGCAAAAATATTCAGTTCTTTTAATGGATTGATTTATTTGGACCTATTCATAAATAATATTGTCTTTCAAGTTCCAATAAAAATACGTTTTTCACTATAATACTTCAGAAAGGCAAGCTGATAGGTTTGATCGAATTAAAAAAAATGTAAAAGTAGTTTTCAAAATATCATAAGTGTATTAAACCTGGGGACAATATGATGGAAACTGTAGGGCCGGGAATTTATGAAATAAACTGTGGTGACTTAAAATTTGGTGGTCAGACCAGATGATTTATTGAAACTCGATTAAAGAAACACGTGGCATCTATTCGATTATGTAGATCAGAACAGTTTTGTGTCACCCAACCCTTTTCTAGAACGGATGTCGAATGGATGAATATAGCTTGAAATTGTTGAGACCACTCAATTAAAATACCAAACTGAACAATTATCAAAAATAACTTTTCAATTATTTTAGCTTGAAAATCATTAGAGTGTAGATCTAACTTTCACGATTGAAGTAATAGTGTACTCCATCTCCTGAAGACGTCAACTTGGTCGGTGAAACGCGAGCCGAGAAGAGTGTTGCAGTTCTGGTGTTTGTGATTAGTACTAATTTTGAATTTATTCTACGCTAGAAGTTCAATTAAATCTTTCATCTGTTTTTCTGAAGAAATATTTCTTAACTGGATTGTTAATATCATTCAACTTCACTTTCATAACCTTCATCTCATCCTGGTCTCCCCAATCAGAACAGAAAGCACATTCGCAGTTTTGTGATCACTCTTCGCTATGTGGAAATGGTCGGCGACAACAACAAGCAACTATTCAGATATAACATATATGTAATATGTATTCTGTTTGAAAATTTTTGGCCCCAGTACATTTAACAAGTTCTCAGATTCGTAATTGGACGATGATTTCATCTAGTATATTGGTTTTTTTCGCTTTCGTTCCTTTCGCTCCAAAGATTCGATTGTAAAACATCGCAACCCATTATGAAAACATAGTGTGTTGAAAACTGTTCTTGTAGTTGAAACGATAGAAAACATTTCACAACAAAACACGTGACTCAAAATAATTTTTGTCTGTTTGGTGGAATTCGAGTTTCGAGTTTATTTTCGAAACCAAAACAAGTTTTTTGTTTCTGTTTTTGAAAACGAAACTAGTCGCAAGCGTGTCGGTTTGGTGGAAATCCGTCTTTAGGATCGCCCTCTTAGTTTGAAAACTGTATCAGATTTCTGAAACTATCGTACCACATATTTCTCAAAGTGAAGACATGTAGTTCTGGCACTTTTTGGATTCCTGAACAGAGTTAGGTTAGGTAAGGTTCAAAGTGAGTGAGTCTATTCGACCCTCTACTGCAACCCGTAGAAGTCCAACAACTGTTCGGTATCAAGCTTCGAAGGGTGAGCCAATCCTGGAAGATTCTGCCAGAAGTCCATAAATCTTCTTGCCATTCAGGTGTTTAATCTTTGTTTGGCAAAGCCTAAAGCCAATGACAGTGTCTAGTCCGATGAAGCAACACCCTCCTTTGCAAGGGAGTCAGCAGCCTCATTGCCTTCCAGGCCAGTATGGCCAAGAATCCAGACCAGAGATTATCTGTTACGTCTTCCTATCGAGGAGAGTCGTTTTTGGCAATTTGCCACCAATTTAGATGTTGCTCAGTAGGAACCAAAAGCTTCCAACTCCGATTGACTGTTCGATAATATTTTTATTGACTTGTGTACGAGGTTGGATTCTTCCAATCTCTTCGCACACAATTCAAAGCGTAAATTTCCGCTTGAAATACAGACGCATAGGTTCCTAGGCAGGTTGATTTCTCTGTCCTGGGCCTGCGACTGAAAACACCTGCACCAGAACCGGAAGGTGTTTTTGATCCATCTATGAACCAACAACTATCTGCCCTTGAACAGAGTTACCGCGCGACAAATTTTGCATATTTTCGGACTCCAAAATAGTGAATGAGTCCTACAGACTCGTGCCTTTATCATGCTAGGTGCTCACGTAGTGTTGATAAATAACAATGTTTTGGAAAGTAATACCACAAGAACTCAAAATTTTATCGATAAATTTCTATTTTTTAACGAAAACTTTGTTATTCGTTAATACCATGAGAGCAAACAGCATGATAAAACCACGAGTCTGTACGACGAGTGATTTTATCTATTGCTGGTTGCTGGATTGGTATTGCTCAAAAATAACAAACTATTTTTCAATAATAAGATTTGAATTTGCGTTGACGCTGCTAGATATATCACGAATACGTCGCATGTTGTTTCATTGATTTCATTGAAATTAAAAATGTCTTATCAAACGAATAATTTCGATTATGATCTTGCGATTTCTGGATATCATAAATGAACTGTTGGTATTCAAGATGGCGTTTGAAATGAAGGATTGTTGTCTCATTTCCCCGAGGTTATGTGGGTCAGTAAAGTGTGGCAATTTGTTTTTTTTCGGTGTTCTGTATCTCTTCATTGTATCAGTGAGTTTCATTTGATTTGCATATTCATTTGAGGTGTCTCAGTATAGTTAGGGTATAGTCACTGTCATAATCATAATATCAAATTGAACCTGTGAATTCCTGTACAAACATTTATGTTTTAATATTTAGTCACCATCATATTTCAATATTTGATTTCAGTGGCACAATTTTATTAGAACAGTGACAGTGATTGAAATTAATGAAATTGTGAGAATTATGCCTAACTAGACTCGGAGAGTCGGGTATGATTCAAGACTCATCAGTCTTGAATCATACCACTTAGACGTCAATTTCATTGCTCTATCGGTTTTATCGGTTTGAAGAAAATAATCGATGAAAACTTGAAGTCTTGTAGTACTACTTTCGATAAAATGATGTTAGGTATAGAAAAAAATCATCCGTCTGCAATCTTATCAACGACAACATTTAAATAGTTCTGTGATATATAGTTCTAACTGCAATTTGCTTTGCATTCGACAGTCTTCAAAGACTTCAGTTAGCATAGATTATGTTACGCTTACTTTCTACTCAGAAAATTACTAGTATAATAATAATAATAATGCAGAAGGCCGCACAGATGCAGAAGGCTGTCATTCTTGGCTCACTGCGCTTGCTCAGGGCACATGATTCTCGGACCTAATGATCACTTACCCCACGGTGTGGGGAGTGGTAATTGGTTGATAATGCTGGTGCGCCCTCCCGAATGTATCTGGGCTTCGGGGGATAGGGCCTGACCAGCGCACACTGCGGTGAAAAAAATGCATTGCTACGAGTGTAGCGAGCCCGCGCGAAGAGGTTACCTACATGGCGATATTGCATGCTCTGTGGTGTGGTGTGGAACACATCCGGAGCATGCCGCCTTTTCCGCCCAAAATATTAGGGATTACATATCTTCAGCGGCAGGGCTATACAGGGTGTTGATTAAGTATGTACCATAAATTCAACAGACTATTATTCAGGTAATTTTAGGACGAAATGTTCATATAAACATGGGTCCGCATATCTTTCGTTCTCAAGATACAGGGTGTTGAAATAAAAAAAAAAGTTATTCGTAAATATCTTAAATATCCTTTACCTAATCTTGTTGTAATTTGGCATTGGTATGTATAACATTAAGGAGCTAATTTAGCCCGAACGTGCGTCTAGCCGCCGCATCATTGAATTTCGCACTCTTCTGAAAATACCATAAATAATAATCAAGGGTTGCCTTGGAAAACGATTGCAGCATTTAATAAACAACTTGACAGTATTATGTATTTGTTTTTGTGTTTTCTAGTATATGTATGGTTGGGTCTGGTGAGTTTTGCCTTTTCTTTATATTGATGCAATGCAGTTGCCTTACCTCGAATATTTCTGGTTCTTTATATAATTCTTCACTGTTGTATCTTGGTGGTTTATGTCTAACATTTTTTGTTTTTTTTACTTCTTCCGTTCAATTCATGGTTAGCTGTATTTTTACCAACACCAACATTTTAATAGTTCTGTACTATCTAGTTGCAGGTGCAGTGACTGCTACAAAGAGATGATCTGTATTTGACCGTCTTTCAACTTCAGTTGATTTTCAGTGAATGTTTGAAATTTCTGTCAATACCAGAAATTGTGTTACGCTCACTTTCTACCCAGAAAAATACTAGTTCTTCCACCATTCTTATGTTTTTTAAACGGTTTTATTCAGCTTGCCCTGTTTGTTAGGAACAAATTAAGCAATTAAAGTTTGACCCCCTACCTGTTGACAGATTGATCTGATATTTGGTACACGCATTTAATTTTGATGACAATACAATTTGATAAATTGATTTTGTACCATTGTACATCCAAGATGGCCGCAGCTACAAAATGGCGGATCACATATTTTTCCACAACTACCTCAATATGGATATCACATGACAGAGTTTGACTAGTGAAAGAGTAATACACTTTGAAAAAGATGCAAATTCAAGACGGCCGCAGTTTAAAAATGGCGGATTACATATTATTTCACAACTCTCTCAATCTCAATATGTTGCGGTCCAATATTGACGTATCGAAAGGATTGGTAAATGGCGCTATTGGCTACATTGCCGAAATTGTTTGGCCTCGGTTTCGTCGAACTCAAATGTATGAAATTGATATTATCCATCCTAAAGCCATACAATTTCAAGCAGAGTTCAATTATAGGAAGGCTGAAAGAAAGATGTTACGTGGCCCCGAGTCGAGTAAAGTTTTTGAAAGGTTTATGTATTGAGGAGTTTGACTGCAACAAATTGTCGGGAAATAAATCTTGTAATACTGAGACACTAAATGAACTGAACAGAATGAGAAGAATTGAGTAAAAAAATCAGGAACTAAAAACTTGGAAATAAAATAGCTATTTTTTTATTTCAAACGGTTTTATTGAAAAAAAATCGTGTAGATGATGTACTCAAAACTAAAATATAATTCGGAAAGTCCTAGATAATAGTCATCACACCACTCTCGTAAATATTTTCATACTTCTGTGTACCTACTATCTAGTTGCTTAGCTGAAGTGAATTTTAGATTTCTGCCAGTACCATATAACGTGTTACGCCCACTTTCTACTCTCAAAATACTAGTTTGTCTAATATTATTTGATTTTTTACTTTGTCAGTTCAATTCATGGTTAGTTGCAATTTTACCAAGGCAATATCTAATATCTAGTTGCCTAGTTGCAGTGAATGCTGTATCTGACCGTCTTTTAATAGGTCTTTAGTTGATTTTTGGTGAACATTTGAGATTTCTACCAGTACCATAGATTATGTTAAGCTCACTTTCTACTCAAAAAAATTATTCGTTTGTCTAACATTCTTTTGTTTTTTACTTTTTCAGTTCATTTCATAGTTGGTTTTCCTTTTATATATAAACCAGCAATCGGTCCTCCGTTAGGAAGGATTGTATCGTCATATTCCACCCAATTTACACAAAACCAGTCCTTCAAATCACTCAGTCTATTGGTGAAAACCTTATGACAATTTTTTCGATAGTTTTTGACTTTATTACGTTCGGACAGGCAGACAGATAGATACAGACTGGCGCGGTAAAGACATGCAAGTCTGTAATCAAAAAGAAATATTGACGATTGTTGAGTATCGTCATGTCAATGTTCTACGCGAATGTGGTATTATGTTACCCGAGATAAGAATGCCTTTAGGTCAGCATTAGTGCACACCTTGGCAAATCAGGTTGGTTATCTTAACCATAAGTCCAAGTAAATGTTTACTCTTGCTATACCATTTTTCCGAAATCAATGGCAATTAATTTTCTAATAATTACAATGAATACACAAGACAATGTTTTTGAGTAAAGTGTTTTGTGTGATGATGTCATCGATATTTCAAATATATCAGGAGCAGTATTCCAAGAAGATAACAGATAATATTTTTACTCCAATCTACAAATATCTAGTAAAATTTAGGCCAATTTAAATGACATAGCGTGGTCAATAAAAATTATCTCGTGTTTTTCTCGGAGTTGAAACTGAAGCAAATCCAAGAAAGTCGTTAGTTTGAGAAGAACCGTTGTTTTACAACATCCTGAAGTATTGAAGGACCGGCTTTGATGATATCAATTTCAGGGTGAGAAAATGCTTCTATGTGTAATTTTGGTTGCATAAGCTTGTTACAGAAACTTTTGAATACTGCACGTTCTATTTTCCATTATTTTCATGAAATTTTTGGTATCTCACAAGAAAGGATTGTAAAATTAAGTACTTTACGGAACGTAAAAATGCTGTAATCAATAATATTATTTGAATGGGTAATAATCCTGAGAACAATAACCAATAAACCAAATAACTCTATTTAACAAGGCACAATTGCTTTTTCACATACTCGTGCGCATTGTTACTCGTATGTCGTAGTTTGAATAGTATCAATAGTGCTTTCACAGTAACTGATGAGACTACAAAAAAATGATCTCTACTACATTCATCAGCATCGTTTGTAGTTAAAATTTTGTTCTTGATTCACTACGAATGCACTTGAAAAATACTCGATTTTATTTCATTCATTTTTGATATGTTTAATGGTAATTACAAACATCTAAGCTACAATCAACTTCATCGTTTGTAGTTTGAGGACAATTGTTATTGTATGATGTCATTANAATTACAAACATCTAAGCTACAATCAACTTCATCGTTTGTAGTTTAAGGACAATTGTTATTTTATGAATTGTAGTCTTGTTATAGTAGCTTTTTTGCTATAGTTCAAAAGAAAATAAAATATAGTGATATTTTGTTGTTACTACAATAAACTACAATCCATTTAGAACCTATTTCAGAACTATTTGGCGCATTATTACTCGTCCTTCGTAGTTAGAATAATATCAATAGTGCTTTCTCAGTAAACGATAAGACTACAAAAAAAATTAACATTACTACTTTTATTAGTATCCTTTGTAGGTAAAGTAGGCTAAAAAAAGTAGATTTTTTCACAGCGGGTTCCAGCGCGACGGATCTTTCTTTATTGAGTAATTTATTTTATTTGACATATTCGGAGAATTAATTTTGATGTTAACATGGAATATGGAATTTTTCATCTTGGCCTCACTCTCTACGTTACATTCCAGTGTGTTTCTGGATTATTATCCCATCAATTGTCCCTCACAAGTTTTTTCAGTAATTCGATTAGCAGTAGCAATGTCAATTCTTACAAAAACAAACCGCTTCCAATATAATCTTGATTTCGTGAAAAACTTTGAAATCTCAAACCTTTGAACTAACTTTATGAACGTCAGTTGGCAAATAATTATAACAGAAAATAATGAATATCACATTTATTAATTCTCCGGTTTGAACTACGCGAACGATATCACAAAATTAAAAACTTATCAGTCTTATTCGTATGTTCAGAGCCTTCCATATATAAAACGAGAAAAATCACGAACGATATCGTCCTTATCACTTTTGTTTTGAACAAGTCGAATTAGTACTCGGTGATTTATTACAACATCTCCACACATCTCATTATGCTTCATGATGTAAGGTCAATGTGATCAGTTTAAAAAAATATATTTATCTACAAGAAAGAGTTATAAATTGGCATGAGAGTATCCCGATGTTTTAATAAAGCGTTTAACCTAATAATATAAATATTTTGCAGAGAATAATAACAGTGCGGGGACCTGCGGTTCGAAAATGGATATTTAGCGGAAAGTTGATCGAGAAAGTTTATAAATATATAGATAGTTTTACAAATTTATTGTTTGTTCATTATCGGTGTCAAATTTGAAGTTGTATAACATTCACAAAATACAGAGTATGAGCGTATACAGTGTGTCCGCAAAGTATGTGTGTCATTTTACAAAAAACTGAAACACGTCGACTTTTAATTTTAATATTTTACATTTTACAACAAAATTTCATTATACAGGGTGATCCATATCAATGTGATGACGTCATCAGTTTTTTTTAATGGAACACTCTGTATTTGGTGTCAGTTTTAGATAATCCGTAACGAGTTGATTCCGACAAGGTATGATACTTGGGGTCTAACGGACAGAATTTGAAAGATGTGCGCTTAGAAAATAAATTTTACTGATATCTAATAAAAGTCGAAATTAATTAATTATGTAATATTTTTTTCTTAATGAATAATTTAACAATAGGAAAGTAATCCAGTAATAAATACATGACTTCATTTTAAATGTTCAAACTATAGTCCTTGCTGTATTTGACAGTAACCTAAACGTTGAATAAATTCTTGTTGAACCCTGTTTATAGTTTCTTGAGAAATATTGTTTATTTCTGTTCGAGTCCTCTTTTTTAATTCTTGAATATTTGCTGGTTTCGTTTCATAAACAACATTCTTCAAATGACCCCACATAAAGTAATCCAACAAATTTAAGTGTGGCGACCTGGGTGGCCATTCAATATGTCCACGTCTACCAATTCATCGGTTCGTGAACATTTGGTCGAGATACCTTTGAACATCTGCAGCGTAATGTGGAGCCGCACCATCCTGTTGAAACCACAAACTTTCATCAAAACTTCCAAGATTAATTCTACTGGGGAATAAATTAATTAAAGTAGGTACAAGATATCCCCATAAAAACTGAAAGTATGATGGCCCGTCTAAAGTACCGTCGAAAAAGTAGGGTCCGATGATCCTGTTTCCATACATTTACCTTTTGCGGATATTATGTATGATGCTCACGCATCCAGTGGGGGTTTTCTTTGGCCCAATAACTACAATTCTGACGGTTGACCCCACTATTTAATGTAAAAGTGGCTTCGTCAGAAAAAATTATATTTTTTACAAGGAGACGGTCTCGGTGATAGTTATCTATCATGGCTTCACAAAATTCTATTCTCCTATCTGGATCATCCTGGTTTAATTCCTGTAGAAGTTCGATTTTAAAGGGCTGCCATTTTTCCAATTTTAATACTTTGTGTACAGTTGTTTTACTGACATCGAAATCACGACTAACCTTACGAACAGAAGTGTGCATATGAAGTTACACACTTCCAACCGAGTTCGCGATCTGCCTCCATAGCCAATCATCATAAGTATTTCAATTCTTTGCTTTACACTTAAATTAATTACTACTTCAAATTAATTCGAAGCAATACTACAGAAAATTTACGAATTAATACAACTACTGTCCTATTTAACAGTTGCTGAACGACATTCCAAATAATGCCATTTCATAATAACAAAAAAAAACTAGCCGCCTAGTTTTTTGAAATTAATAAGAAATACTTCTTAGCACGGTTACTGTTAACTACAAGCAAGGACTACAATTCGAACTTTCAAAATGAAATAATGTATTTATTATTGGATTACTTTCCCATTGTTAAATTAATCGTTAGGAAAAATTATAAAATAATTAATTAATTTCTACTTTAATTAAATATCAATAAAATTTATTTTCTAAGCGCACATCTATCAAATTCTGCCCGTTACACCAAATACAGGGTGTTGTGTACAGTGTAATGAAATTTTGTTGTGAAATGTAGAATAATAAAATTGAAAATCAACGTGTTTCAGGTTTTTGTAAAAGGACCTTTGGTTTTGGAAATATCGAATTTATTCCATACTTTGAGGACACACTGTATATGATTAAAGAGTACCTACATTATATCATGTTTGTAGTACCTCTAAAATAGTTACGGAATTTAAAAAGTCTTCAATACATAGTTGAAATTGAAAGGACAGTATATTTGCCTTTTACAACTTTCTTTCATAATTCCATTAATCTTTGCAGTTTTATTCACAAAGAACCTGTATTCATTCATTCACTTGTTAATTCATTTACTTACTTTACAAGTACCTACTACAAATAAAATGAAACTCCAATATATATATCTGCTACTTATCAGCAGCGCCTGATCTAGAGGGGGCAAACCGGGCAATTGTCCGGGGCGGCAAAAATGAGGGGCGGCAAAATTGAGGAAGGCGCGACGTCGGCGGCGAAAATTTGAAAGATGGTTTAACAAAAAAAAATCACACCCTATACAAAAGTTGTTAGAATATAATATATTACTATTGACATCACTGAAATTTCACATCATATTTTAGTAGACTACAAAAATAAAATGTGGTCACACTGCGTCCTTCAAGCCGTGTTGGATGCTGGATTTGAATAAATATCATAAAACGAAACTTATTTTGTATCATTAATATCGGCAGGGAAAAAATTATCTTTTTATAGGTTAAAATTACACTATCTATGGAATAACACATGGGTAAAAGGCGGCAAATATCATTTTGCCCGGAGCGGCGAAATAGCTGGATCGGGCGCTGCTTATCAGAATATAAATTCGATAACATTACATTCATTCGTCCATTACTCCGGTAAGGATTTCTCAATGTTGTTCAAGTTTTTAATCTCACAGTGAGAACAGAGAATCTGCTTGATAGTATTAAATCAAACTGAAAAGTTCATTCCGAAACATCACTACGTATTATAAACCTAAGAAGAGTCTAATCAGTAAATTTTGCCTATAATATAAAATAAATGAATGTAAAATGAAATTTTTGACATCCCTGAAAGTACGCTGAGAGAAAAATATTAAATTATTATTTGTGCCTTTAACGCCTTTGTGCATCTACCCTCTTTCCACGAAATATGCCTGCTGATTGCCTTAGTGAAATAAGTGAAATATATCAATTTTATAGGTCGTCTGAGGGGGTAGAATATGGTTCGATTGTTTCGAATATGTCATCCCTGTTGATCAGTTGAACGAGATGAATTTCGCATACGAGTTTTCCGGGCAGTCTGAAGAGTAGAAATGGGGTGAAAATTAAAATCATATTATTGAATAGTAATTTTGAACTCCCACAAGACTGATATATGTAATCGTTTCAACAAGGTAAACATCAAGTCCTAGATATTGGAAACAGGATAGAAATATAAAAAAATATATATAATTGCAAGATGAATTCATACACTTATGAATTTGAGATATGTTATTGACGTGATCGATGAAACATCATGTTTGAGTTTACCAGGCCATCTTAGGGGGTGCAATTGGACGGTAAAACAAAAAAAAAAACATCCAAATAGAAATGATTTTGTACCAAAACTGAAAAGTAAAAGCCTCATTTCACTAAATCTACCCATTAGGATTATGAAATTGTTTATTAAACTATTCCATAATTCCAAAGTTCTAGCAATATATTCATCGTATAGAATCCAGCCGAAGTAAGAAACATATTTCAATCCCATACATGTACAAAGTCGACTTTCAATGAAGTTTTTTTCATTATTATTGTCACATCTTCACCTTTTTTGCTGAATCAATCAGAAACAACATATCTCAATCTTGTAGATGTACAAATTTAATTCTCAGTGATATAATTGTTTTCTATTCTTACCCTATTTCTGCCACCTAAACCTCCTTGTTCAATCGATCATCAGGAATAACATGTCTCGATCTTGTGAGTAAACAAATTCAACCATAATTTAGACCTTTTTTTATTTTCCACCCTATTTCCACTATCTCAGATGACCTGGAAAACTTGTTGAATTGATCACCACGAAGAACATCTCAGTATTGTCGGTGTGAAAATTCAACTTTTGACGATACAATTTTTTTAATCTCTCCACATTTCCAACCCCTCAGAAGGCATGAAAAACTCTAAAGTGATATTTATTTTGTTGAATCGGTAACCAGGAAAAACAATTCTCAATCTTGTGAATGTACAAATTCTATTTTTAAGGCAAGAATTTTAAAATAACTCCACATTATTTTCATCCTTCCATCTACTTATTTCACTTAGTTCATCAATAGGTATATTTACTGAAAGATAGTAGCTGTAGAAAAAATAATTATTATTATTTTTTTCTCAGTGTACTTAGTGGATGTGGGTGACTTCAAACTTGTAATTTTTTACTTAGTTTTCTAAACAATGACAGATGTTCCAAAAATATTGTATTCTCTTGATAAAAATGCCTCGATTGAAACTATGTAGTTTGTTTGGCGTAAGACATTGTTCAAAAAGCATTGTTCAAAAAGCATATTTGATTCGTTTGGCAATGTTGATTTTTCTTCAAAAAATATTTTTTATTCATTGTTTTGAAGCTGTTTTTCTTTTTTGATTGTTTTGTTCCATCTTCATCAACTTAATAGATTCTTTTTCTTAATGTATTGATTTGATGTATTGATTTTCTCGAAACTTTTTCAAAACTTTAAATCGATTACTCTTCCTGTACAACTTTATACTGTATAGTTCCAACGCCCAATGTGACTATGCAAAAATCATCAAATATATACCTACTTTCCTACTCGTATTGTGCAATTGATTGAAGGTTTCATTTCAAAAAATACTTTTTCAACTAGGGGAAAAGCAAATTTCATTTTCACTTTATCGGAATCGAAATATCCTGGAATAAAAAGTAATTTGTTGAATAATTCAGTAAAAATTAGGAAGAGAACTAACGAAGCAGTTTTTTCATTAACTGCAGGAATGTCTACATACACAACTCATAGAAAAACGCTTACCAATATCTAAAGGTCATCAAACTTCGACATGCATCTGATGTCAGGTGTTAAAATGCCAAACTGCATTAGCAGGTTTTCGACACCATTTATACAAACAGAGAATGTACATCGTATAAAGCATTCTTGGAATCAGGATTCATTGGTGACAAGAGATAGTGCAGAATCTATCATGGGTCTATGAACTTTCTCGTGAGAAAAACTTTGTGCATTTTACAAAACACCGAAGGTATTTTATCAATAAATTGCCACAAAATCTTGGTACTTCCGAAATAACATAAGTTTTTCAAAACCCTCACACCTAGGTTTTTGTCTGCTTCCTCCAATTTATGTGATAGTTTTGTCAGCGATGAATATCTGAAAGTTTCCCATCAATTAGAAATGGTTGGAACTGATATTTCACATTGAACCTATTGAAATATGAATGGTTGACAAAACATCATCATTGACATAAATACAATATTAACGAGAACGGTGAACTGGCGCAGTGGTAGCGCGCCCGACTCACCACCTTAAGGTCGTGAGTTCGATCCCAACCTCGACCAAATAGTTTTCTCGAGAGAATTTATCTAGTTGTAGCTGGGATGATTCTGCAACGTTACATGACAAATGGCCATGGTGAACCCTAGGTGGCTCGGGGAGTTATCAACACTGCATACCCAGGACACGAGGCTGATGACCGAAGCAGTCGATGCCGATGACACCCATACAAAATATCAATGAGATCACAGAGGGGTCTGATATAATACGAGGTGGCTTCGAAGTGATTAGATATACGTTTCCGACAAATGTGACAACGATACAAATACTGAGGGAAGGGAGAAACATTCCCAATTTAGCCCTATGTTGATGAATATTTTGAAACTTTGTTGTAAGTTAATACATCGATCGTATTCTGGAGTTCTGCAAATATTATACACTCTTGTTCTGGAAGCTAGTGAAAGGGGTGCTCTTGCCCACATCTATTTCTCTCTCAATAAACTCAATAAAATCTTAGTAAACTGAATTTTCCTTCAGACATTCATGTACACTACTTAAATATTTCTGGATCAAGCGGATCATTTGCAGCAATCTACCATAAATACTTGAGACATTCCTTGCAAAACAGGACTCAAAATCAATATAAAATTCACTCATCATAAATTATTCATCCTAATTTTTATTCCAACTCTCTCGTGGATGTTGCATTTTCCTCCCATCTTGATACCCGTTCCAACAAACTTGTGCCTTATATTAGTTTGTGAACGTTCTTAGCTGGATGTTGTCCACAAATTGTCTACGTGCTGTCACATCACATTCACACAGGGTCATATTGTGTTCTGAGTTCCTCTAGTTCAAACCAGGGTCCCAGGGCGGCCCGTTGCAAATTCAAGTTTCGACATCGACTGCCATAAAAGATTCGTCCCCTATCTTCCACATCAGCTTCAACTGTGAAAAAACTAGTTGAAACCAGAGTCTAAAAACGAAGCATTGCCAATGGTGCTAGGCTGAACCACGAATTGGGTCAACTATTCTTCAAGCAAGTACAGGCGATTACTTGGTTTCATCTAGTTCCCTTACTGTGAAATGTGCTCGACATCAATCGCTCAACGATTGATGTCGAAGCTTGGCTTTGCAACGGGCCGCTTTGGGGAGCCCCGTTTATTTCTGATATTCGTAGATTGAGTATTCAATCGCTCTCATAGAAGGCGTCTTTGTATAAAGGGATGTCATCGTCTTCAAATAAATGAATAAATAAATAATCGACTGATATATAGCTTATATATTCACGATCTCTCTCAGATGCTTTAGTTCAATCACTATTATATCAATCTCTGTTTCTGTCTGTTTACAATATGTTTTTCCGTTAACCAGTTGTCGCACCCCTACGATCGACAACCCTCAGAAGTCGAAACATGTGCGAGCTGATGATTAACAAGGTCTTACCTTTGAATGTGTGATTCCTAATACGATAGCAAGTGAAAATCGATCGTTCAGACTAGGGCTTGAACTACCGACCAATACAGCAGTCAATTCGAGTGAGTGAACGAAGCACCCACGTCGAACCGCCTGGCCAATGAAAAACAACTTTAACATTATTGCTAACGTTATGTGACTATCTAAATGTGAATATTACTGGAGTTTTTTCCCAACACCAACGGGTGTTAAAATAACGATTTGGTGTTGGGAAAAAAATTCAGTAATATTCATTACTACACCAAAGGTTCCAAACAGTGCATCATAAGTATCTAAATGTGCTTAAATTGAAAGGGGTATATTTTTAGGAGATAATTTTTTTTGTGAAAGAAGGTTTTTGGCTTTCTAGTTTTCCACCTCAATAAAAAAACGTGGGAATCATCCAAAGAAAGGAAGGAAGCAATCAAATTCAAAAAGGTAACTCTATATAGATATGTGTAGATCATGCGTGTCTGGGAGTTACTTCTGTTCATGATCTATCTACACATCTTTATATAGAATATCTTTCTTGAAGTTGATTGACTGCTTCTTTCCTTTGGAAGATATCCACGTTTTTTTTGTATGAAGATGAAGAAGAAGAATGCCAAAATCCTTCTAAATGTGCTGTTGTTATATTAGTTAATTAACGAAAAGTTTCAAAAAAGGCACACGACAAAGTGAATTATTCATTTAAATATTCCATATATTGTTCAAATAATATAAATAATTCAGTCCCCTCTTCAAAAGGTTACTGATCTCAAGAATAATTTGAGTAATCTACAGATATCCTTGAAAAATTTCATTGACATTTTTTAATATTTATTTATTAGTTTTTCATTTTCAATGTATGTATAATCGCCAACCAACTTTTTATATAAATGTTTAATGATTCAATATTTTATAACTATGAATTAAGTTAGACACAATAAACAGAAAATTATTGCTTTTTGTCTCATTTCCGCATTGAAAATTAATTTATATATATTCGACAGTGAAACACATTTACATATGAAATCATTGGAACCCATATGAAAACGAGTTTACCCCAATAAACTCATATATCCCTTGAACATGTCTTTTTCTGGATTCTAATCAAAACGTGAATAGTTGTCAGCTATACGAGGTCATCCATGACATATTACTGGCGAGTAGAAATAGAAAATATTGCAAATTTAGCAGAACGTGAGGTTGCTAAGTGTCTACAAGTAGAACGAATAGTTTTGCAACTATAGCGGAAACTGGTTGTCATTAGTCACTGCTGTTTTAATCTCGAAATAAATTTACGATGTGGAAAACGCCCGGACAAATGTTAAGTACGTGGTTTTGTTTACTATAATGTCGAAAATGTATCATTTGTTATGGGCAATTTGCGGTTGGAAATAGTAAACTTATTGACTAGGTCCAGAAATCACATCTCAAGTGAACAGATGTGTGAAAATTTACAGAACTCTTTATGGGTATATAGGTATTACTTAGGCACGGTTTCTGAAGTTATTTTGTTTCACGAAGTCTGTCAAAATTATGTGACGATCGTGAGGAACGTTCCTCATGTCATTAAATGAATTAAACAACTGTGTGTATGTACATAAAATTGTAACAACATAGTTCATTGAAACTCTTCAAAAACTGAAGAGATCCAAAAATTTACCAATTACAAAGGTCCATTACAGTGAATGTAATGAAAAATGGAATGAATAAAATGTGCGAAATATTATGCAGTTGATGCATTTTTAAACATAGGTAAGTTATATATGTGTTAGGAATCACACGTTAAAAGGTAAGACCTCGTTAGTCCTTAGCTCGCACAAATTTCTCAACTTCTGAGAGTTGTCATTCGTATGGAGGCGACAGCTGAGAATCTTAGCGACTGGAGAAATTTACAGTAAAATGGAATAACGGGGTCTCTTAGTCAAAAAAATCAAAAATCAAAACTCTGCTTTACTTTGCCAAGCTTTCGCTTCTAGTGGAAAGCTTCTTCAAAAAAATCCATTAATGTTTAACTTTCTTTCGTCGATTTATATGTTCAATTCAAAAATCAAAGTAGATATTTTTCACGAAGAAAAATGTTCTATTTATCAGTAACTTGTCGTATGTAACAATTTTGCCTATCAAAAAAAAATCCTAAGAAATAATACAATACTTATCTTAACGTTTCGGAGGCCAAAATCTGTCTCCATCTTCAGAAATGGACAAAAAAATTCAAAAATATTTGCAGTTATTCCTTTACTGATTATTTATTTCTCAACTTCTTCGACAGATGTCAAGGAAGTTTTGGAATGTGAAATGAGTTCACATTGAAATAATTTTTGACAAGTAAACTTTTGGTACTTTTTATGAAAAAACCAAATTTCCATACCTTTTCCAAGTAAAAAAGATACACTTTCTCAATAACGCTGGAGGTGATCGTTTTCGAGATATTTACAATTTTCTAGAGCCGGCTAAGGACATTGGAAACACTAAGTATATCGTCAAAATAAACAACTTTTTTATATAAAATGTTTATCGAAAAATCATTCGTGTTCGAATGCACTAAAATTGAAAAAAATTATGACAAAATTTCAAAAATTTGTCTCTCGAAAACGAATGATTTTTCGATAAACATTGCATAATTGGTTTGAAAGTAGCTTGAAGTTTTTGATATGAGGCAAATCTATGCACGAGGTATTGCAAAGAGACATTGAAATCTAAGTTCACTGGTAATTGGTTCTAGATAAAGAAACTGTCAGACAAAGAAGTTTTTATTCCATAAATTTTGTTATTTATAATGAACTTTTTCATAACATCAAATATTTGGTGAACTTCAAGAGGCAAACTGAATGGATGGTTGAATGAATTTTCATGATTGAGAATGCATCAAATCATAGATAAATAAATATTATTCACACGTCCGAATCGGAATAATTTTCCTTTATGTCCCTGAGAACATTTTGAATCATTGTATTATTTGTATACGATACTCTATTTTCATACCTTGTCAACTCACCGTTTCAACATTCAATCACAGTCTATACGGTTTTGAAGTCCACATATACAGTGTGAATGTAAATATTACCCCTCTTGACATTTGAACGGAGAAATATTCAAAGTTGGACAAAATGTTTATAAAAAGCAATCATCATTAGTACTTTTCAATGGCATGACATGACCAAACTTTTTTACCTGGTGACCCACTTTCATTGTGGATTTTTTTCGCGACCCACATATTAAATAATATTAAAGGTCGCGACCCATAATTTGGGAACTACTGCCCTATACTATGACCTCCACTGTTTTAATTTGGAACGGTTGGGGAGTTATCTGTGTATGAATTGGAGAATAGTAAAAATGTTAAATCGCCACTTTGCAACCAAAAGAAGTTGTGTAAGAGAAAGACATTTTTTCTACTGTATTTTTGGGTCCATAACCTCCTGAAAATATTTAATTTCTTCAATTATCTTTTTCAGTTTCAGGCAAAATTCATGAATACGACAAATTACTGACTAATTGGGCTTTTCAGAGGTTTATAACGCAGTTACATTTCGCGGTGAACTTTACAGTTTGCCCTTTATTACACTTCAGCAGATTCTCTATTGAATTAGCTTATATTTGTTCAGTTTGTGGAAGGTTATAAAGCCAAAAAACCAATAGAAAGTATTGTGTCCTCTACAAAAAAATGACATCGAGAATTCGCTTCATTTCATTTCGTTTGAATTTTCAAAAATAGTTCGCGTTCAAAAGTGGTTAGAAATTGGTGGAAAATTTTCAAACAACTGGAAGTGTAGCTATAGCTAAAGGAGCTGGAAAAAACCTATCTCGGAAGACAAACAGATGGAAATCATTGCTTCTGTAGTGAATAACCTCCTGCAGTCCACAACAACAGTTGCTCGTGAGAATGGTGTCTCATAAGACATAAGTTTCACCCCTATGAACTGAAGATATTACATGGATGAAATGAAGATAACCCCTTAGAAAATAAATCTGGATTGGAAAACCATATTTTTCAAATCATGGACAAATGACATAATCTCATAGACTAATACCCTCCAAACAAAATTTTGCCTTGATTGAAATAACTATTATTGTTTTTGTCATTGTTACCTTGTGAAATGCTTTTCACTTCATTTCAATTAATATTTTTTGTGTTAGTTTATAACCCATTTCATTCAATTCTCACGTTAGTAATAATAACGTTTATTTTGAACGAACGAAACATGTATAAAACATTTGTAGGAATAAACATGTTGTAGTCCACAGAAGCAACCAAATGACACATAAAATCTTAATCTCAACTGATCGTTTGGGAAATAATTTGTGAAATTTCGACTGTAACGTTTTTATCAAATATTTTATGCAATATTAGACATCCTTTCCCAATTTTTATAAATGTAGTGTATCAATGCTCATCAATAAAGTTCATCCCTGATAATAGAAATAATTTTTTGAATTTTCGAAAGCTTGGACAAACTTCAAAGAGTACTATTTCATTTGCTGCAAAGCCCCACTATTTGTCAGTTCCATTCCTAAATAGTCAGAAACGACTACCCTTCATTTCTGTTAATGGATTTATTTGTTGGGCAATGAATTTTGTCTTCTTCTTAT
Organism: Leptinotarsa decemlineata; assembly: GCF_000500325.1. Taxonomy (NCBI): domain Eukaryota; kingdom Metazoa; phylum Arthropoda; class Insecta; order Coleoptera; family Chrysomelidae; genus Leptinotarsa; species Leptinotarsa decemlineata. Next base: position 37,337 of record NW_019292836.1, read on the forward strand.
TCTTTGCCTCGTCGAACTATATAGCTCCGTGTTCTGTGTATTTTATTCTCATAAGGATTATTTTATATGTCGTGTCGAAAAGAATGTTACATTTAAACAATTGAAACAGGTCAATAAAATAAAATAGGTCTTAACATTAAAAAAGTTTGACTCCTCACTGATATAAGGAATATTATTCAAATTTTCATAATAAAATCGTTATTTGATTTGAAACTATAAAATACTGGCAAAAGCCATGTGGCTGCAGACCACAGAGAAAGACAACAAAACAATTGACACTGACAGCTGTCATGTGATTCAGTTTGAAAATGTACGATAACCGGTGAAAACCGAAAACAACATTTATAGTAGAGGATTTATTATGTAAGTAACACTTGATTTCGTTATCATTTTGCTAATCGCTTTTCTACGAACTTTTTTTATCATTGTGTTATACAATAAGTACGAACTAAAACATATTTCTTATCAGAAAACATTGCTCTCATCAGATATTTTATTTAATATTATTTTGTCGACATCGTCCTCTATAATACAAACAATTACTCTTCTGGGAATTATATTCATTATTAATTGTTCCAAGTATCAATTTAAACTGAGACAGAAAAATATCATACGAACTACTTTGCCAGTGCAGATTTCACCAAGATTTTCTTATCGTCATAATTAAAATATTTATTCGTTATGTTATAAATATTTTTGTGATTAACAATGCTTATTGAATTATAGAGTTTTGAATTTCTAGTACCTGCAAGTTTTAATTATTTTCAAATTCAGGTGAAAGGAGTTGAAAAGGAAAAATGTTACAAAAATGATGAACGACAATACTCATCTAGATTGTGTGACACCAGTAAAACTGAAAGATTTGACTAGTTTTGGGAATATCTGACGTTGCTATGCCTTCTGATTCATCAATATCCATGCTGGAGCAGTAGGGACATGTTATTGAAAGGCTCGTTGGATATATTACCAAAAGTACTATTACCAAAACCTTTTTCATGCAAAATTTGTCTATGGAAAATACTGCAGTTTTGTGGGTTTATTGGGGATACACATTTTTTCAGAATTTAAGAATTTAAGCGTAACATTATGTCAACATAATATTTGAAATATGGCTTTGATTTTTTGGTAGATAATTTTTGATTGTGAATCATACTATTTTTAAAAGTTTTTTGCATGTTAACCTTGTCGTTAAGTTTGAGATTCTGTTGTTGACATGACTGTCTGGTCAATATGCATGATACAGTTTTTCTTCTTTCCTAAAATTTTGGCTGATATATTAATCTTGGAGCTATAAGTTATTCCTTCATCTCCTTGGTTTCTGCATTATTCAAATTGTATTTACTATATGTAACAGTTTAGCAGAAAAGTTGGAAGGCTAACATAGAAAAAAATGTTACATGAAATTTGATTTTATTATTCTATATAGTTGTCTTCGAGGGCGGTCATATAATTTTTCGATACCATTTTTATAGTACGATCTGTCTTTAGCTCCAAAATAGGCCTCAGTTTCGACGATTACCTCTTCTGGGAATTATATTCATTATTAATTGTTCCAAGTATCAATTTAAACTGAGACAGAAAAATATCATACGAACTACTTTGCCAGTGCAGATTTCACCAAGATTTTCTTATCGTCATAATTAAAATATTTATTCGTTATGTTATAAATATTTTTGTGATTAACAATGCTTATTGAATTATAGAGNTTAATCAAATCCGTAACTATTATAACATTCAGCCTCTAGAACAACGGAGAATCACTTCGGATCTAGTGTTTGGCTATAAAATTTTAACGAATCTTATTGACTCGCCTGAGTTGATAGCAATGATGTCCTTTCATGTACCCCAGAGAAACACAAGGAATAAATATTTATTAGCTACTTCCACATATAACACCAATGTGGGGAAAAACTCTCCAATAAATAGAATTACAGACTCATTCAACAGATACTGTTCCAATTTGGACGTTTTCTCCATGTCCTTACAAATGTATAAAAGTAACATAAAGAAAATATTCAATTTTTAATCATTTATGTTTTAGATTAAGCATTTAGATCATTTACCTGTTGAATACCAGTTTTGTTAGCACAATCTGTATTTTAGTGGATACTTGTTTGGGTTCTTTTACCTGTATGTGTCCCGAATTTAGAATAAATAAATAAATAGGAAATTTCCATGTTGGTATATAGATGAGATTGAGCAGTATTTCTTAAATTGGAAATCCTTTTACCTATCACGCTTTAAAAAAACAGGAAATCGAACATACTTTTGTGACTACTTTCGCATTGAACTCCTAGCGAAGAGCCTAATCAAAGTGGCGTATGAAAACTATTTACAATCTATTCAAGCGTTTGTCTATGATTACTCCAAAAGCTTCTGAAATTTTATTAAACAAAAAAATAAACTTCACTAGGCGATACAACTTTTGACTCACCACAAGGTATAGTTAATGGTTCTGCAGCTTTAATTAGTAGTGTGCTTTCTTCTCAAGCAGCAGAACTCTTGTTAATAACGTAACGAAGATTATATCAAATCCGTTCTTAGCAGACTACCTAATGAATTGATATACATAAAACAGAAACTTAGTTTTTTTTAAAGAGACTGTTCATAAGTTATTTTCTTCTCCAAAGGCAAAAATGTTCAATACGATTTTGAAGCAATCTCACTTTACTCACAAATGGAATTGAGCAAATATTTATCCCATTCATAATTTGGTTAATTCTGATTATATTGAAAAATATCGACCTGTATCTATTTTACGCAACTTCGCGAAGGGCTTCGAGAAGTCTATGTTTGAACAATTACTTCCGCAAGTCAAATTATTATTTAAATTAACCAACAAGATTTTTTAGAAAAGCGGTATACGGTGATCAAACAACAATTATCAGATTTCATAAGTGCCGAAGGTTATTTTGACGTAACATACACATAGCAGGGGAGCCCACGATGCAAAATGGGGATTTACTTGAGCGTCACTGAGACCTATTAGGCTGCAAAGCTTAGATGAAAAGAAGAAAAAAATGTTATATAATATATACCTTTTCATCGGTGGGGGAAGTGGCTATAGATTTTTGAATATGTAAAAAAATACTGTTGCATAGACATACTCGAGCGCGTCAGATATTGATAGCATCAATGTCCTACGTATTTTTAATAATGTTGGTATGTTAATCTGATCGTTTGCATGATGTGGGTGGTTGTACGTAAGGGTTAAAAGTGAAAAGAAAAAAAAT
>NW_019292837.1:2283-22374 GCF_000500325.1 Leptinotarsa decemlineata
TTAGAAAGCCAAGCACAGAAAGACCGTTTCACAATTTCATTCTATCTACATCAAATCGGTACCAGTTCAAAGTTCAAACTCCTCATTCACCTAATAAAATAGACATATAAACCAAGTCCACCGATTCTAAGAATGACATAAAATATATATCTCTCTCTCTCTGTGTCTAACTTCTAATTTGATCTTACTCGGTAAAAATGAATTCCCTGACTTAATAACATTACTCTTTGAAAATGGATTCTGTAACTGAACAAAAGAAGAATATTTATCTGAGGTTTCTTTGCATACCTAACCGTGATACGGAATAAAATAATCAAAACAAATAATATGGCTGTTGAATGTCAATATTGCGACTTATATTTGTTTGGTAGCGCTACCGAAGACTGCTCAGAAGAATCCCAGATCTGTGAAAATAAAAATAAGAATTCAGATAATGGGTATGTTATACTTCACAATTTGAGATTGAAAAGGAAAAGGTGTATTTCGTGTTCAGATTCTGTCACAAACAATATGAAATTTCTAATGGAAAAACGGAACGTTACAAAGAAAAATTTGATCTTCAAATGTTTCGTTAGGTAAGATTGTAAGTAATACTCTTATGTATCTCTCGTTTCGCTGCTAGATGTTCATGCCGCGCCGTTGAAACACCTGATACCTCTCATCCCCAAGTTCAACAGTGAACAGGCCAACTCCTCTCCACCGCAACAAAAGGAAACCTCTCAAGTTAAAAAATCACTACCAATTGTTCTCGCCAATTGGTGTAAAATATGGCTCCAAGCCATAACCGAAAACCTTATATTCGGAGATATTTCCATCCGTGTTACTGCGAATAAATCCCCATTAGTGACAAATTCATGGAGCTCAGGATCCCCTAGTACTGCCGCCAAACCGCCACTAGTTGAGCTTCACTTGATGACCAGCCTTGACCTCTTCGAATAGCTTAACGACACCCCCCAAAGTTCACCCTTTCATGAATTCCGCTACACAAGCTGCCAGGAATGGACTATGCTCGCACCCAACACAGTCTGGTCTCTTACAAAAAAAAATAGGTAGGCGTTAAAATGCATGATACCAAGTCGCCCTACTCTTGATACCTTCCGCAACTACATCACAGATCATTCTACGTAGGAAAATGTGAGGTCTGAAATGCATGTTAACAAATCACCTCTAGTTTGTCATCATAGCCAATTGTAGCTAATATTCTATACCTAAATGAGAGGTTAGAAACTACAGAACCGCCAAATCAATATGTTATAAATAGCCCTTTAACTAATAATCTATATGGTAAGAATTAAAAATTAATATATATTTGAATTTAACCAAAGATAGTCTAATTTCTATTTAACATTTCTTTTCAGAAACGTAAAATCCCGAGGACTAATGAAACTATTTTCACCGGCCCAAATTATTCTATACCAAACGAGGTATGAGGGGATTTCTATTTCAACGAGCCTAAGCCATCGATCACCCATTAACTAATGACCGATATGGTCCAGTGGTAAATTGATCACCCTTCAACTAATAACCCGTATGGTCCAGTGGTACATTGATCACCCTTTGAAGGTACAGTAATGTACACAACACAGATGATTCACCCTGGAAAAGTTTGTGGACTACCCTGTATCTTAAAATGGCTTAACTTGCTGACGAAGTAAGTATCTTTTACCTCATTACTGCACAAACAGCAGTGTTACTGCCATGGGTATGGAAAAATGTTATGCTCCACCCATTCTGGGGACTTGCCAAGTCCAAGTAGCTTTACACCTAAGTGAGGGACAACTAGACTTTGCCCCAAATTCTACCGAATATACAACTCAAATCTTAAATTCTACTATTGTAGAAATGTATGAAATGACTTGGAAGTCATTTCATAAACTCCAAGATTTTACTGAATATACTACCAATATCTGTTACATCAGCTTGGGAATGTGTATCATATTATCAATTAGTTGGATTCATAATATATTCCTTGTTCCCAATCATCCTTTAATCAATTTAAGCAAAAATCCTAGTCGTCGTCAACGTCAGCTCATTAAAGAATTGAAGGCAAAACTAGCATTAAACCAAGCAGTAAAAAAACAAAAATTGATAGTAAGCATCAGTCTTTCCCTTTTAGTAGACATCTATGAAACCAACCCCAAATTTTTTCATAACCCTGAACAAATGCCAAAGTGTTCTAAAATAATAGAGTTGACAGGTGAAGAAAAATTACAAGAGAAATTTAAAAGATTATTTGGTGATGATTGAGTATGATATATATTTTATGACTTCATGATTATTATTAACTAATTATTAATTCTATTAAAATCGAAATTCATTTCATGGGCCACAAAGATACCAATTCTCAAATCAACATCATCAAAACAACCAATTTCAGCCACAGGATTACTATGCCAACCAACGCCAGTCAAACTACCAACCGAATCAGTTTTTTCGAGGAAATCAAAGATATAATTACTACCAACCACGTCCTACCTACAACCAACTCAGTACTCGCTTGGCTATTAACGAGAGGATTTTTATTTGCTGTTTCACCCATTCATTCCTTCATCCAAATAATAAAAGAACTCATTTAAAACTTAATTAAATGTTTATTGTAAAAGAAACGGAAAAAATACTTTAAATAAACTCAAACTCAAATGTTAATAAGAAAATAATACATTAAAACAATAAAAAAACTTACATTATACTGCCACCCAGCAGGATTGAAGAGAAGGAGATGTGCTGCATTTCTGATGACCCAATCGATACGTAAATGAATACTGTCTGTTGACTGTTAATTGTTCATGATCTTGACCTCCCTCAATATTTATAAAGAATTATACGCTGACATTGCGACTTTGATCCGGTCACTGTACTGAGGTAAAATGCACAGCATGCAATCTGTGCCAAGTTTGCATATTTGGAGATTGTTTTATATTCCATATCCTGTGATCGGATCAATTTCGATGTCTATGAACTTGAAATATTAAAAGATGGAATTCTCAATACTGAGTGTTCTTGTGTTAAAATATTGAAGTGAGGTTGGAATATTTTTCAATTCATGTATTTACTTAAATGAATCTGAATTATTTCATGTTTATTTCCTATATTTGACAATACAAAACGCGGCGCTAACTTTGCAGCATCTGAAAGTACAAAGTTTCGTTTCCAAACCTTCCCACCCATTTGAAAAATATGCTCACGTTTTCTCAAATTATAATAATTAGCATTCCTCTGATATGAGGCTGTCAATTTGTCTTGCACCTTTTTATACGAAGGTAATTTTTCCAACTCTTCACTATACATTTTTGTAGCTGGGGAATTATTGTTCCAATCAAAATCAATGACATCACCATTATTCACCATTAGCTGGTACAATCCTACCAAAATTAAAAAAATTAGGACTGAAACCTGTTACTTCGTGAGTAGCAGAATTAATGGCATGCTGAATCTTCAAAATTTCCTTATCCCACTGTTTATGAGAGTCTTTAATGAAACACCTAATAGCTGTTCCTATTGTCCTATTATTTCTCTCTGTGGGATTCTCATTTGGTTGGTAACGACAAGTATACATTACTTTAGGAATTTAATATTCCTTAATGAAGTCATTGAACACTTCACCCTTATGTGCAGTTGCATTATCTAACAATAAAACTTGAGGTACACCAAAAGTTAAGACAACTTCCTCTAAAAATGTAGTAATAGCTTGAGCTGTGGCGTTTCTAATAGGTTTCATCACAATAAACTTTGAAAAATAATCTGAAACTACTATCGGGAATTTATTACCCTTGGAACTTTTTGGGAATGGACCCATTACATCTGTACTAATGAAATGAAATGGAAAACTAGCTTTTCGCTCAGCTCCCATCAAACCAAAACGTTGAGCATTGATAGCCTTTTGACTACAGCAAATTTCACATTTTCTGACATACTTTAAAATATCCTTCCTAATTTGTGGCCAATGAAATTGTTCTGCAACCTTGTTTGAAGTTTTAAAATAACCTAGATGAGCTGAAGTTGCAAGATTATGTGAATCATAAATAACCTTTTGTCTTTGGTCAAGAGGTACTAACAATTTCCATTCTGTTGTATTTGTTTTTAAAGCAATTTTTCTAGGAGTATGTTTATAGGTATAATCATCTTTAATCATCCACTGAGGATATTTTTCAGGATTTTCAATAATGTTATTTTTCATTTTCAGATACCATGGTTCAAGATTACCTAAGGAAATGCCCAAGGAACTGACTTCTTCAGAAAGTGCTGCCCGAGATCAGGCATCAGGGGTAATGTGGAGCTTACCCTTTAGGTGAATCAATTCGAAATCAAAAATTGAAAGTCTCATTGCCCAAAGACTAAGTCTACCAGAGCTACCTGACATCATAAAGAGGTATTTTAAACTTGCGTGATCGGACACAACTTTAAAATGGACCCCTTCTATATATCGTCGCCTGAGTGTAAAAACTGGGTAACTCATTTTGCACTGTTCTGAGTTATTGGCAAAAACATAATTCTGTTGGTTTTATTAATGATCTGGAAGCAATTGATTTCAATGAAATGACTCAATTTTTTTTGTAGGTTTTATTATTGCTTATAGAGTACATGAACAAGGACAAATAAATAATAAAAACAAAAACATTTTTTTACGAAAAAACAAAAGTTACCCACTTGTTGCACTGGAAATTATATTTTGAACCTTAATGAAATTATGCCAATATATCAGAGATAACCAAAATATTTCTAGCATAAAGTTGATATTAAATCCATTGGGCAGATGAATTTGGTTAAATCCCCAAAAAATAAACAGTAATCTTAATCTTCCTCTTCTTCATCCGTTCTCCTATGTGGCGGGTTGTAGTAAAAATCAAAATAGTCACGGCTTAATGCCGTTGGATTCATAGAAAACAACGACATTAAGTCATTGTATTTGACCTCAGTTATAGGATGACCTCGAGGATAGCAAGGCATCAAACTGGTCGATTTCCGGCGTAAAACCTTTTTATTACAATCCACTTGTATGAAACTATCCACTTCAAAAGTCTCATTACACTCATATTGATACACATTTTCTTTTTTAAATCGGAACCAGCACAGTTTTTGAAATTGAACAGGCTTATTGTTAATATCTTTTTTTCTCATGGTTAGCTGAGTATCAGCAAATGTCTTTCAATCAAAGAAATCTGTTCCCTGAATATCATGCACATTATAGGGCTCATCGCCCTTTTTTCTTGTACTTCTTCTGATAGTTTTCCAATCACCTGGCCAGAGAGCCTTCCCAACTCTCTTAAGCTCGGTTGCCAATGACGGAGTGCATAGAGTCGCACTCCGTCTCGCTGTGATCAGGCGTTAAAAATTTAAGATGAATGGATTTCTAGTTGGCAGTTGTTTGAACTGTATGCATACACATTGCAACAACATATTTATTGAGATTTTGACCCCCACAACGATCACTGAAACACCTGACTTCTTGGAACTTGGAAGAGATTGAAAATACCGAAATAGATGGGTCACTATTTCACAACTCCCTCTACCTCCTTGACCTTCATGCCACATAAAACAGTCACCTTGTTTTGTAACCACATTATAAATTGTGAAATTATAGGTGGCTAATCGACCTTATAAAATAACGCATTATTTGTGGGGTCAGAAGGACAAAGCAAAACTTGTTGCAAATCGAAATTGCAACTGATGATCTTATTGTTATCAATAGCAGCGTCTTTGTCCAGTCGTTTCGCTTCTCGAGAATTATCCTTCAGTTTTTGGTGTGCATGATAATTTTTCTTCATGTCTGCTGTTGGATCAGCTTCGCTATTGAAGGCTCCACAAATCCGACATTGGTCTTTTTTTGGTCTGTGAAAACCCAGATTGAAGTTGTCTTTGAAACAATTTCGGTAGGTGGATAACTTTGCCGTTGACTTTCCATTTTCTTGACACCATTGAACGTACATCCTGTACATGGCGGCTAAATTCAACGACGAGTCCAAGTATTTTCGTTCAATATCTGATCTGCAGTAATGGGATGGAACACATGGAAAACTTTTAATGTGCAACATTATGTCTTGGACTATAGCAGGATCTAAGGTGCTACTCTTGCCCTTTCCACGTCCATCAGATGCTGCAATATTTTCGTTTGACCGCTTCTTCATAGCTATGTCAACAACGCCTTTCCGAATTCCTAGTGTGTTGAGGAACATAACTTTACAGACTTTTTTTCTGCTTCCATCAATCGGAAGAAAATAATTGATTGAGAAATTCCTCCTGGACTGGTGCTCGGTTGTTTTAGTTTTTTTCACATTTTTTTCCGTGTTGGCATGAATAAAATCTCGTTGTGGTGAGTAATCTCCTAGTTCGTAAAAGGCCTTGAAAATGTTAAGCCTTTCAGCTTCTGGGATTGTAACATTTCAATCTGCAGGTTTCTTTGCAAGGAAGCATCATTTGGATAGCTGGTCTTATTTTCCCTTTCGTTGTAACGTATTCCTTTCCTAAAAGTCTACTTTTTTTTCTAATATTTCTCGGCCAATTGTCTGGATTTCTTCTTTTCCTTCTAGGCTTATTAGTCACCTCTGGATGTTCCTCCATTCCTACTAAGTTATTTCTGGAATTTGATACCTCAGAGTCAGAAAAATTACTATTGAGATCTATTTCTTCAGAATGAGAAGAAGTATGACTAGGAAAATATTCAGATTCATCTGGAGAAAAATCACTGACACTGGCATTACCAGCAACCGTTCGAAAAACTTCTACAGAGTTATTATTACCTCGTTCTGAACTTGACCCTCCTCTGTCTTTTTCTTGATGTATCACATCATGACTCGGTCCGGGAAGTGGAAGCTGATCGTTCCTCAATTCATGTTGAAGACGAGCTGAGCCATGTTTCAGAGTGTGATCTCTCTTCTGTTTGTTTTCAACAGACACTTCTGGAAATTCTCTGTGAGTCGATTCTGATTCGGAAAAAATGTCTAGTTCCGACCTAAATTCATTATGGTACAACCTAGTGCTCATAGACTCCGGCCCTATGATGTTTTCACCCAGACCTAAAAAAAAGTTAAAACGGTTAAGTATTCACATCAAATACACGAAAGTTGCAAAATTACTGAAATCTGAAATAACATGTAAAAAGTAGGTATCTCAACATAATTCCATAACCTAACTTTATGAAAACATTATAAAAACTGTTACTGTTTCAAATTTTAACACTTGCTTACCTTTTGCTTGGTTCATGGTCACCATACTCAGAATTTTAGACGCTCTGGATGTCATTATTACTCTAAGGAACGTGTTACCGGTCTAACCTACGAATGTCAATACCTGAACTGAAGAACTGAACCTAAACAATTCACGCTATATGGGCATCTTCAGTTCTGTACTTTCGAAACCATAAATGCAGCCCTGCAAAATTTGTAATAACTAGGTATCTCTAGTTACATACTTCTAACAGAAAAGACAACGAATATTTTTAAGGTTGGTTTGGTGCAATAAGCTGCTATCTTGAGTTATCTACTTTTTGCACTATAAACGATCTTCTGAGTGTTCTGAAAAAAATAGATGTCTTCAGTTACCCATTTATGACATGACAACGAGCACGTATTTTATTTTATCTACTTTTTATAGTGTCTACTAGATGTCGTTACATCACTTTGACAAGTTACCTATTTATTACAATAAATTCGGCTTGTTCTTAACTATATGCAATCGTGGAGAACTAGAAATTGCAAAATTTGGAGTTACCTAATACTTACATTCAGGCGACGATATGGCCTGAACTTTTCTAAGGCGAAAACTAATGCTAGGCATTCTCGATCTGTTGCAAAATAGTTTCTCCCTGCTCTATTCAAACTTCAACTTGCGTAAGCTATCACTTTCTCTTCTCCACCCTGTACTTGAGTAAGTACAGTCCCTAATCTTGTACCACTGGCATCACACTGAATACAAAATTCTAAATAAAAATCAGGTGCTATTAGAATTGGTGTAGAAACCAATTTTTCCTCAATTTTAATGAAATCTTCTTCAGATTTTTCATTCCAAACTATTTCCTGACTTTTATGCTTTCCCTTTAACGAATCATTTAGTGGGCTTACCAAGGTACTGAAATGAGAAATGAAACCCTATACCAGGAGCACATTCCTATAAAACGTTTCACCTGCGTTGCTGTCTCTGGTCTAGGATATTCTACCATGGCTTTGATTTTATCTGGCGAAGTTCGTAAACCCTTCTGATCAACTACAAAACCTAAATATTGAAGAGATTCCCTGAAGAAATTACACTTTTTGAAGTTAACAGTTAAATTTGCATCCTTCTAACGATTAAAAACTTCTTTCAACAAATCTATATGTTCTATAAAAGTCGAACTGCACAAAACTATGTCATCTAAATATACAAATACTTTGGGCTGTAATTCAGGACCCAAAATCTTATCCATCAAACGTTGAGTTATTGCGCCTGAATTTGATAAGCCAAACGGAAGTGTCTTGAAATGAAACAGACCTCTACCAGGAACTGAAAATGCTGTCTTTTATTTACTCTCTTCATCCAAACCGATTTGCCAAAAAGCAGATTTCAAATCAATTGTTGAAATGAATTTAGCATCACTCAACATATTCAGAATATCTTCTAACAAAGGAAGTGGATAAGAATCCATTTTTGTGATATCATTTAGAGCTCTGCCATCAAAACAAAATCTGGTGAGCTCCAAGGACTGTAGGAAGGTTCTAGTACACCTAACTTAAGCATCTTATCCAATTCTTTATTCAGATGTTCCAACATGTAAGGAGAGAATATATATGGTCTCTTTCTAAAAGGAGGGTTATCCCCTGTTTCAATATGAGCTTCAATTTTGTCTGTGAAACCTAATCTGTCTTCTGAAGAGATTGTCCTAAATAAATTGATTATCTTTTTCATCTCTGATTTTTGTTCCTTGGTGAGAGTTCTACAAAGACCTACTTCTGAATCACCTTTTACTGGACTTTCCGATAAAATATTAATATTTTGTTCAAGTTCACTTTCAATTTGCCAAGAAGATTCACTAAAATTGATTGTGATTTTGAATATTTTACAAAAATCACTACCCAAAATTAAACCACATCTTAATGAAGGTATTACAGACAATTTCACTAGTTTGCAAGTATTTCCTACACACACAGGAATTTCACAAACTCCCAAAACCATCTGCTTCTTCCCATCAGCTGTAGTTACTAATCTTTTCTGAGTTTTATCAAGTTTGATTTTATATCTCTTTATCAAATTCATACAGTATTTACTTAAGCAACTTAGATTTGCACCACTATCCAATAATGCAACAAGTTCTTCATCATAAAAATTGACTGCTATATAAGGCCTATTATAAAAAGGTTTCGAAATGAATAAGGGTAGAACATCACTATCTTTAACTTTTTCAATCTTTAAGATTGAAAGATCTACTACACCAAAAATAACAAATGAACTTGAGCCTGTATCAAGGTCATTTTGTTTTCCAAATCTACATCTTTGAGAATTATTATATCTCAGACCTTTTCTAACGAAGACATCTTGACAATCTGAATCATGAGTCTTCGTTACTCGTTTTTTGAATTGCACAAAGGACAGTTACTTTTATAAAAATCCAGTTTCCCACATCTATAAATTTTTTTAACAAAATTTGTTGAAGACGTACTTGCTTGAGCTTGACATGTTTGATTGTTTGAACTTGCAGATTTATTAAATGTTTTTGAAAAGTTGAATTATCTTTTATTATTCCAACTAGTTTTATTTTTGCCCTCAATTGATGACTCTACATAAGCAAGATCAGATTCAAGGCAATTTACTGACTTAGGTGGTGAATATTTTTGCTTAATTTGTGAAGCCTAATCAATCTTTTTACAAAGAGAGATAAGCTCCTGAGTGCTATTCAAATCTTGTAAAATCAATGGATCTATGTATCTCGGTAAAAGATTTCTTCTAATTATTTTCAAACATTCATCATGACTGATTGGATTACTCAACCTATGGAAAAGGCATTATAGATACATAAATGTCAATTGGTTCATCACGACCCTGAGTTCTACTCTCAATTTCCTCAAGTAACTTTTCATCATAACTGGAAGGTAAGAATGCACTTTCTAATCGAGAAACTAATTCAGGCCAACTATGTACTTCATCTCTGATAGACCTATACCAAATTAAAGCTCTTCCCGTAAATATGTCTATGCATGAGTTGAATAGTTTCCTTTCCGAAATATTACGAGAATGTGAAAGTTCCTCTACTCTTTCTAAAAATGATTTTAAACTAGATGAATCATCGTACTGTAATCCCCACTTAGAAACTGGAACAGGTTTCCCAACTCCTGAAGAAGTACTAGCCAAAGAATTTTCAACAACATCTGGAATCACAATCATTGCTAACCTTGCATCCAACTCTATACAAGATGCATGTCCATTTTCCTTAAATTCAGAATAAGAAACCTTGTCAGTTTTAGGTTTTTCAGGAATTTGAAAGCGTTCAACTCTTCCCGTCAAAGAAGTTAATCTCGATTCAATGATATTATATCTTGGGTCTGATATAAAACCTCTGAAACTGAGTATTAACGATTCCAAATTTGAAAAAGTTCTATCAATGAATGCTTTTTCAGCTGCTGCATCAAACTAATTGTCTACCACCTGAGATGAAATAGTTTCTTGTGACAATAACTTAGCTAATATGATACGTTTAGAAGTTGAAGTCTTCCTAGTTGCTTTAACCGCCCGAATTCGCAATTCGTAACAATTTCTTCCTCAGAAAGGTATAACGGTTCTATTTTTCCTTCCATTTTAAGTGACACTTTGAATATGTATAATAAAAATTCTCTAAAATAATTCAAAGTTCTAAATTAGCAAGACATTTGAACATAAATTACACTGCTACAAATAATAAATAAAAACCAATATATCCAAGTCACTGTGACCATAACATACCGTGAAAGTGTTTTTTTGGTAGTCCTGGAGTTTCCCCCCAGTGCAACAATTGAACTTCTATAAAAAGTATTCCAATAAATCGGGCCTCACACGTTGGCTGCACCAATTTTGTAACGTTACCTTACTCTTTTCTGAACTTAGAGCAAGATAACGATACAAATGCCACAACTAGCAGTGGTTGTTGCGGAGGCAAAAGCGTGGTTCGTTTCTCCTATTCTTTATAGAAGCTCAATACTGGGTGCTGAAAAGAGTTATCAAAACCAAGTCCTTATATGGGCGCCATCTACAGAATTGTATAGCACCCTTTTCAACACTAACTGTAGGTCAACGTTGCCACACAGACCTATGTGAAGTTGGCTGCCAGACCCAGCTGCTAAATTTTCCGAACTCTACCGAACGACCAGTGGTGTGTATCCGCACTATCAGCGAAATGAATATTGTTGTATAGGAATATATAAAATCTCATAATTGATATTTGTTGCATAAAATCAACTTGTACAGTAATTGAAATATAAAACTGCTTCATTATACATGGAATTGTGAAAGAACTTTGTTATCATAGTGACCCAATCTAAGCCTTCCGTGAAAATAATTCCCCGCTTACGACGCATTTGGGTCGCACACTGCGAAAAACGAATTTTCTAAAAAAATTTTTTTGATAACTTTTGCAAACGACTGTTCGGACGAAATGTTTATAGTGACCCAATCTAACCCTCCACGTGAGAAGTATTCCTTGTCAAATTATTCTACTGGGTCTTACATTGCGAAAAAGAAATTTTCTAAAAAAATTTTTTTGATAACTTTTGCAAAAAACTGCTCGGACGAAATATAGTAGAAAGTGTTTATAGTGACCCAATCTAACCCTCCACGTGAAAATTATTCCTTGTCAAATAATTCTACTGGGTCTTACGCTGCGAAAAACAAATTTCTTGAAAACATTTTTCTGATAACTTTTGCAAGCGACTGCTGAGACGAAATATAGTTGAAAGTGTTTTTATTGACCCAGTCTAACCCTTCACATGAAAATGATTCCTTGTGAAATCATTCTACTGGGTCTTACACTGCGAAAAAGAAATTTTTTGAAAACATTTTTTTGATAACTTTTGCAATTTTGCAAGCGACTGCTCGGACGAAATATAGTAGAAAGTGTTTATAGTGACCCAATCTAACCGTCCACGTGAAAATTATTCCTTGTGAAATTATTCTACTGGGTCTTACACTGACAAAAAGAAATTTTCTAAAAAAAAATGTTTTGGTAACGTTTGCAAACGACTGCTCGGACGAAATATAGTAGAAAGTGTTTATAGTGACCCAATCTAATCCTCCACGTGAAAATTATTCATTGTGGAATTCTTCGACTGAATTCCAAATACATAGATGTGGCAAATTTCCACACCCACCCAGGAGGTATTGCCATTGGGTGCGTTACCTTTTTGTTTCCGTGGAAGGTTCGCCAAGAGCCATATTATAACCATTGCCTGTAGTGAAGGAAATGGATTTCACCTCATTTTCATATGCACGTGAATCTCCTCAAAAACTCCCGATACGAACCGCCAAAACAGAAATGGGATACAACCCATTATTGCGAAAGATCTCCAACCTCCCTCTCAGCCTTTTTCAGTCCACACAAAGTTGAGGACCGCGCAAACAGAAATGCAAAACTTTCCATTTCTGCAAAAGGTCTCCAACCTCCCCTTCCAGCCTTACCCAATCCTCACAAAACGAACACTTAATAAGTGAATAAATATACATTTTAATACTGGGCGCATAATTGATACCGGAAACAGAAATGCAATACTTTGCATTTCTGCAAAAGGCCTCCAACCCCGCCTTTCAGCCTTACCCAATCCACATAAAACGAACACCATAATAGTGATAAATTAATAATTTTGATACTGGAAACAGAAATGCAATACTTTGCATTTCTGCAAAAGGCCTCCAACCCCGCCTTTCAGCCTTACCCAATCCACATAAAACGAACACCATAATAGTGATAAATTAATAATTTTGATACTGGGCACACAATTGACAAATGCCGTTATTGATAAAATATTCGTCCCGAAATAGATTGCATTCAATATGAATAAGTCTTTTACAAAAAGCACAATTTTTTACTAAAGTGGCATTACAAATTCTTGAACATATCGAGCAGGATTTTGTCATATAATCAGATTTATTGATTATTAATGTTTTTATTTCTTGCCTATATTTCAACATATCTATAAGTTCCAACATATCACGATTACTAACAATGCACCCAAAACATCTAATACAAAACAGACCACAGATGAAGTTTTCTCTTTGTTTGACATAATTATAAACCTTTACTGATAATTCTTCATCAATATTTTCAGATTTTATTGTATTATACATCCGTAAAATCTTTTCAAAAGAATTTAGATATTTGTCTTGCTGTATATTACAATTCATTGGATTCATAAAACAAAAAGTCGATGTCACAAAATCAATAATGATAAGGCAATGATGATTGCCATTTATAAATATTGGTAAAGCCAGATAATCTTTTACAAAATTAATTCTTTCTATTAATGATTTACTTACTTTTTCCGAATTGAAAATAATACTCACTAATTCTTGACGAATTATTTGATATTTATTATTAACATTTAATAAATTTAAGGCAATGTCCAAAACGAAATTACTTATCTATGTTTGATTATCTAGGGAAACAAAATCAGAAATATTAATTTCATGTGAACAATCGAAATTTTTAAAAACTGCTACAACATAGTCCCTACTATTATTTTTATAGTAATTAATATCATTAATTAGTCCATTTGATGAAATATTTAAATTTTTAATTGGTCTCCATTCACGTGTAGTTTCATCAATATTCCGAATATCTAGTAAGTTAGGTAAATAATAGTAATAAAAGATTCTTGTAGCATGGGCAACATTTTATTTTTGAAAAATTTTTCACTTCTCTCTATTCTTTGTGTTGATTGGATACCTTTAAAATCAAAATAACGAATTTGCACCACATTCTATCAGTGATTTCAAGCAAACCTTGAATTCAAAAGTAGTAATTTGAATTAATTTTCAATTTTTCGTCATTATCAATATACTCGAGTTATTTTAAAGTTCCTGTACGATCGCAGTTGCGCACTTCGAAGGGACATTTTATTTCAATTATTCCGTCGTCATTTAGAAGCCCGTCTGGAGACCCCCCTAAAAATGAATATATTTTATGGATTACAAGACCGAACTTTTCATGAGAAAAATTCGTTTTGCAAAGAAATTGTTGAAGTGCAATTTTTTCGCAATCAATGCCGCGTTTAAAAACACATTAGAAAATGATTGATTAGACTGAATTGAATGTGTTAAGTTAAGTTTCAACTTATGATTCCGCGCCTTGCAAATAGCCCCAAAATTCGACGCAGTTATTTTTTTTCTTTTTTTCTTGAACCATGCAGAAGAATCGCGCTGATCCCTAGTTATTTCTTCAATTGAATCCTGTTGTTTACTTTCTTCCTTTAGTCTTTGTAACGCGCGTTCACATTTCACTTTCAAAGTATTGGAACAGTTTTCACAATAAAAATTTCCGCTATAAGATTGATTTTGATTATCGCACATTCAGTGTATCCATCGATTGCCATTGTCACAAGCTACTCACGTTACAGTAGCATCTAGTTCCCCTAAACCGTAATACAAACACTACTTCAAATTTATTTCACTATTCGACTGCTTATCGGCTGAACAATAATCACAAATAAGGATACCGCTATAGGTTTTTTCACCGAAAGAAGGATCACATGTCATGTGTATCTAACGAATACAAATATCACAAGCTACCCATTCGGTTGTAGTATTAAGACGTCCCTGACAGCAATATAAACATTTTTCTAATGATGTTTCATCAGCTAACGAAGTATACAATGTTTTATTATATGGAAGATTTTCGGTTTCTTCAATAATATTATTTGAGTTTTTTTTGTACTTCTTTTTCCACTGAACAAATCTTTTTCAAATAATTTCCAGAAAAATGAGTACTCGGTGCACTCTTTATTTTTATATTTCACATTTTTCGTACGTTAAATCATCTAAGAGAACATATATTATTGACAAATTTCTTTATACGGTTCCGAAAATATGAAGGATAATATTCACTAATTAAACACTTTTTTTATTATGTAAGCAAAATATGAATCTTCAATCGAGAAAGATCCCGCTAAAATTGTACAATCTTTATATGAACTAGGAGGTAAATCGTCAATGTTTTTAGAATTATTTGGTAGAAGAATACTTGTGTTTGTCGGACAAGTTGAAACTTTTAGGAATATTGAAACTTTCAGGTGTTATCTCTACTTTTGCAATCTGATTACTACTGTTCTCGTATTCATAGCAAAATGATGAATTGATATCGATTTGATTGATTTCTTCATTTGAGTAGCTCGACAGTTTCTTCATTGAATTGAATGGGACTTCTGCTTTCTCACAAGACCGAAAGTTATCAGTATTTATGGGAGTTGAACAGGNATTTGAATAGCTCGATAGTTTCTTTATTGAACTAAATGGGACTTCTGCTTTCTCACAAGGCCGAAAGTTATCAGTATTTATGGTAGTTGAACAGGTTTATCGTCAAATTCAGTATCCTCAAATATTTCTTTATTAATATGACCAACATTTCTGTTATCACTGTAATATTTCGTCAAGTAATAATAAATTCTTTTTCTATGATTAATATTTTTGGAATTTAGACCGAGAGCCTGACAGACATTTGTTATTACACGCCTCTTCGATATATGCAATCTAATTTCATCTGGATTCATATCTAAATATTGTAATGTTTCAATTATTTTTATTTTCCTTCTTCTCCACGTGCGAGTTTTATTATTATTGATTCAAGTTGAGATTTATTTTCATGAATATTGGCTCATCTTCCGCTTCATAGCTTAACTGTCTTTTCTTTTTTCTTAGGCGCACTGGCTTTGTTTCTGATGCGAATGATGCTTCAATATTCATTTCTTCTGATATTTCTAGCCACGAAATAAGTAGTAGCGATACGTTATAACTCGTTAGAGTTAGAGAGAAAGTATCTCCAATGTCCCGAAAAGGCGTATCTTTCATAGGGACTAGTGGCNTCCATACAGCTCTTCCGTTCTACCAATTAACTATTCCATCAACATTATATTGACTATTAATAATATTAGCATGAATTAGCAATCGGATACCAGTAAACTTACTTGTCAATACTTCAGCGCCCTTATTCTTATAGAATCATTTATACTTACCTCTGTCATAGTCTCTTCTATTTACTTTCTGCAATAACGTGGCAACGAATGTTTCCGGAAAATACAAATTCATTTGCAGTCCGTTATAATCAATTCTATTCCTGTATTTCAGTATAAACTCCTTTGATAGATTTTGAAACATCGACACATTATACCAATCAAGTAAGTGCGAATATCGCTCCATAATATTTTCAGACAAAGTCTGGTACTCACACACGATTGACCAATCCAGTTTTTCTGCGAATTGGCAAATGAAACCATCAAATAATATGAAGTTAGAGCAAATGTGATCCCAGAGAAATTGATTGGGTTTGATGATATTATTATGTAATAATTTCTTCAATAAATTATCTGGGACCAAACTGCATTCAAGAACTACATTCCAATGAACCTTATGTCTGAACTCCCAAAAAAAAATCATCAGTGAAGTTGTATCCTGACGAAGTCTCATACCAATCTAAATACTCTTGACAATCCCTCAGCAAGCTTTGAGATAAATTCGTTTGCTTTGAAATATAGCCCCAGTCAACATTATTACAATTAATATATTTTTTGAAAGATATCTAAACTCTCGGCATGTGTGATAACAAGNGGTCCGTTATTGGTACTGAGGTTCTTGTTATGTGGAGAAATATAGTCTCCACAACTTCGAAGGCTCCCATTTCAATTATAACTTGTAGATCAACCATATCCAAAACCTGTAACAAATGGAAAATGAGTATATAGAATTCAAAAAGATTAACAAACGTGAAAAATTCATAACAGTTATAGGACTGATGGTACTTTTTAACTGTAAAATTACTTAACTCACGCTAGGCCATATTTCAAAGCCAATTCTCGAGACATGCTGAATTATTACAAAAAAAGATCTACGCTTCATTACCTCAATCTACGAAACACGAAAAATATTTCAATAAAAACGTTAGAGAATAAAGTTAATTGAGATGTATTCAATCTATGCGGATTTCAAGCGTTCTACTTCATTTTCATCGCCATATCAGGAATTGGATTCGAAATACTACCTATACTGGTTGCACTACGTCACACTCATGAAGCCCTAGTTTTATTTCTGAAACTCTTTGCAGTCATTAATTAGTTGTGCGAAATGACTTTTTTCTACTAGTGAAAATTTCAATCATACGACAGTTTTTACTAGAGAAATTAACATCATATGTAATGATGTAGAAAACTTCTGAATCGTTTCTACTAGAAAATTATCACAGATATGAAACGATATGTAAAAGGGTACTTATTTTCTGAGTCTATTTCAGTGAACTCTTTCAGCAGAGATTTCGCATGTTTTTGGGACCGAGAGTCCGGTAAATTCAAAAAATAGATTAGAGAAAAGGTTGGAAGTATAAAGGAAAATTTTATGGCTTGTCGAATATTGGCAACACCGAAGAACCGGGCGCTAAACACCCAGCGTCTACCCCTCCATGCACAGCTACCTGCTGAAGGGTTTTTTCCATCCTAACATCCCAAGACAAAGACACTTGCAATAGACACTCNGAAGTGTGTGAGAATATTTTCGGCATAATTTATTGAGCGCGCTGTGTGCAGTTATTTTTAAACAATTTTCATAATGTTTGAGGTTACTGAATCTTTCTTTGTTTTCTTAGGACGAAACCATTTTAGTGTGGTACACTTTCTGTTATTTTTTCTAATCAGTATTATTAGAATCAATACCAATATGGCTGATCCGAAAATGATTCCGAAGATTTAACATTTTATTGGTGTTATCGGCTACATCGATCTTTTTGACTGTTGAAAACTTTCCTGTCAAGTTGTGGAGTCCGTACATTTCATCTAAGTTGAGCTTGGGGAAATTCTAAGTTTTGGATTTCCACATTGTTGATTTGGATTTTTGGCAAAATCAGAAGTTTTCCTTTTTGAATCTTCATGTTGTTGAAAAACGTCTTGTGGGTTATTCGAACTTCACATGCTTTGGGAATTTTGATGAGTGCGGGGGTGTTTCTTTCGGTACATCGATCAGCTCTGCGCTTGGAGAAAATAATTTTTTCTTGTATGGGAATGATCAGCATATCCTCTTGGGTATTTGTTCGGCTATGGATTCGCCTATGTTGATTGGAATGGGTTGGCAATTCGTTGTGATATTGCCTTCAATCAGCTGAATTGTACACTGGTCCTGTGGGTAGTAGTCTTCGATACAGAAATATGTTTCCTCCAATAATAGACACATGTTGAATTAGAAATCAATTTCCTTACAAAATAATGACGTACATCTATATGCTCACTTCTGTTATGATAAACAGGATTGACTGATGAATTTATGGCACTTTGATTATCATTGAATAAGGTATAACAAGATACATTTTCAGTCAATTCTGCTAACAAACCTCACAAGTATAGATGACGGTATTATTTTCGATGTTTTCATTTGGTAATGTGATATATGACCAAAAATTTTCAACTTACATTTGAGTTTTTCTATATCCCCAAGTGTAATGATTGCCCGGTTTTTATATGTTTTCAAAGCGAGTTCTGAAAAAGGAGTATTGCATATAGAGTTACGCAGAGTGAAAATAAAACTATATGCGCGCTATCCAGCATTCAGCAAATGACTAATTTATTTCAGATGAAACACTTCACATCAGGACCGGATTAGCAACTATTTACGCCCTAGGCCAGAGATTTACATTACGCCCCCTCCCAGCAGACGTTGTAGAGAGATTACAAATATCTCGGTTATTATTTAGATTATCAGTGATCTTACACATTCATTTTCAAGAAAATAATTTAAATCGATCAGTCAATAACAGCGAAATTCCAAAATGTGTAAAAAGGAAATACAGAAAACGTTATGTTGAAAAATAAAACACACTACACTACTTAATTAACACAAACAATACTGTATAATTAAGTAAGTAAGTACATTTATTAATACAACACGGTATTTACTAACGAAATGACTTTTAATATCGTTTTAAAATTTCCTCTTCCTTGCTTTGGACCAGGCAAACGATTGGATGGTGTTGGTGAAATCCAATGTTTTGGTTACATCATTTTCAATATTGAGGAGAGCGAGAGAGTTGAGCTTAATGTCTTTTCACAA
The DNA here is from genome assembly GCF_000500325.1 of Leptinotarsa decemlineata. Lineage (NCBI taxonomy): Eukaryota > Metazoa > Arthropoda > Insecta > Coleoptera > Chrysomelidae > Leptinotarsa > Leptinotarsa decemlineata. The sequence goes on from NW_019292837.1 coordinate 21,514, forward strand.
CTGAAGAGAAGTTGAAGAATGCTTCTCGAAGGGCCAGCCCGATGCTTATCAGTATTCCCCTCATTTCGTTCTCAACTTCGTCTTCCCCTCACTACTTCCAAGACACGCTCATCTTTCATGATTCCGAATTGCAACAATTTGTCTGGTATTTCACAAGATGTAAGTTATATACGTTGAAAAAAAACTTGAAGTGAAATAATAAAACCCAATAAATTTGACATTTTTCATTTGTAGGTCATCCTCTAGAGGATATGTACCGTACAAATATTACGATGAGGAATGGCATCTTTGGTGGCATCTACATCACCACAAGAAATCCTTTTTCAATAATTTGAAATGTCGTAAGGAGAATATTTTCTCGGCACCAAACCATTTTGCCCTTGCACATTGCGTATCTAGGGACTTCAGAATGTCACAGGGCATAGCAGTACATTTTAAGTAAATGTCTTGTATTTTGGTTATTCAGAGGAAAATATAATTCCATTTTAGGCGTAGATTTGGACGAATAGACCAACTTCTCCGACAAAATCAGAAGTCAGGGGGGTTAGCCAGTCTGTTCGTGGAAGGTAGGTGGATTTTTTATTTAGTGACCAAGGACCACTATTATCAAAAGCCTAACAACAGGGTCATTTTCAACAGTCTCCGCAGATTACGAGATTTCGTTGATGAGAACGAAGTGAATAATTTGGCAATTCCAAAAATAGCGTGCGGTCGGGATCACAAAAACTGGAAGCTCATCAAACCTATGATATGTTTTCTATTTCGACATAGCAGTTGCCAATTGTATATTTATGAGTAAATTTCATTAGTGGTTATGATAGGGCTCATGGCGAACCTTCCACAAAAAAAGGTAACGCACCC
>NW_019292837.1:33525-48344 GCF_000500325.1 Leptinotarsa decemlineata
ACATTTTACGGAAAATGAAATATTTTGGTTTTGCAATGAAAAATGGATTTTTTTTTTGATTACACACACACAATTTGAGCAAAAATTTTCAAAACATTTTACGGAAAACGAGATATTTCGAATTGAGAAATTATGAAGTTTTTCATTTGCAAAAACACACGCAATTTTAACCGAAAGTTTTGAAGACTTTCTGAAATAATTATAATACGTACAAATAGCTTGGAAAACGAAATCTTTCGGTTTTGAAATGAAAAATGAAAATTTTCGATTACACACACGTAATTTTGACCAAAAGTTTTGAAGACTCTTCAATTAAAATCATTTCACTGAGTTTCGCAAATGAAATACGTGATTATACATTGTTTTCAAGACAAATTTCTGTTTATCTGTTTATCTGTTTATTGAAGATAATGCACTCACATACAAACAAACGGAACAGAATCACAGTTACAACTGATGAAGCGACCGCTTTCAAGCAGATGGCCCACTAACCGTTGTAAACATACGCTTCATACTCCCCATATTATATTTCATCCTTGGCTCGAATTTCCATTTGTGACTTCTTTTTTGCTAGCCTTGCATGTTCTGGAATGAATTCGACAGTTTTTGTATCAATTTCTCGAAGATCGTGGAATATCAGCCTCAATTTGTATTTGAAAGAGGTATTTTTCGGGACTTTGCTTGCAAAAACTGCCAATTGGTTGTCATTGACAAATGTTGAACTCATCAATTTCCATTGTGTTCTATTGCATCCATGATCGAAATTATTGGGCTTCACACAAATTGCCATGAATTTAACGCCCTTTGGTACGTTCACATACAAAACATTATTTATTATTGCACTCAAAAGTACAAAATTTATTCTCAGCATTGGCGGCGACATATTCTACGCAGTGAGGTTGAATTCTTCGCAGCGGATACCTCGTTTGAGGCACTTTTTGATCGAACACTCTGTCTTGAATATTCAAATTATTCAGCCGATTCAAAACAAGCTTTTTTTCTTCGAAAAATTGAATGACTTTCTTCAATTCTTGAACACGTTTACAAAACTCTTCAACTTTCCGTCTGTATTCTTCAGATATCATTTCATCACTGAATATTTCAACTGTTTAACGACATTAACATTCTTTCGAAAAAAATAATATTACCCTCCCACGTGTCTTCTTTACCCCCACTCCCCCATTTCCCAACTAACACGAAAAAACGCATCTGACGTATTTTGAAATGTCATTGCTGAATACCCCCATTGCCCCATTTTCAAACGTTTCCCATTGGGATCGCACGCTAAAACGTTAGGCCCCCACACCTGACATGTTTTTTCCCTAAATGAGACACCCTGTATACATTGAAGAATCACACGTCAAAACCATAGAATCTCGTTAAACTTTTTTTTGAATGACGTATTTTGAGACACCCTGTACATATTGACGTCATGTTTTTTGTTCAATCCGATTTTTCATTCATTATTATTATTATACCATTATTTTTCGTGCCGACGTACACCCTGTACATGTTTTTTCCTAAACGATGAGACACCCTGTATGGCAGCAGCCATGTTTTTTTCTTTAACGCCCGTGGCCATGTTTTTTATTCAATCCAATTTTTCGTTCATTATTATTATTATACTACTATTTTCCACGCTGACATATTTGAGACACCCTGTACACGTTTTTTCTCAAACGATGAGACACCCTGTATGACAGACATGTTTTTTTTGTAATTCCACCGCGTTCTTATCTATCAAATGACTTTACTCGATGCTCATTCCATCCTTCTATGCGTCGATCACGTCGCACACGTCTCTTTCCCACTCACTACCGTAAGTACGTCCCCTAGGGAATACTCTGGGTAAATTCAACAGATGACTTCAGATGAATTTTCTTTTTTTTATTAACATGCTTTCATTAGCTTCACCTGTGTATATGTATATATGTATGTTTGTTTGTTTGTAACTCTCAAGCTCGGGCTCTGTATTTGACAGAATTATCGACATCATTGCTTGATCTATTCGAGGGCAGATGGCGCTGTACATATAATACAATATAATACGAACTTACTTCACAAGTATTTCTTCATTTGAAAAAAGTATTTTTTTGATTAACACGCGTGCCTGCTGCCTTGGGCTTGATTTTCAGTCTCCCTCTCCGGAATCGGAAAATATCAATGGTCATTTTTCTAAACTTTACCTTTTTAGTTCAATGTTCTTCAAAAACGTGTCAAAGGAGGCTTTTTTTCATGATCCAAATATTATCAGTGCCCAACGATTATAGACATACAGGATTGCTTACTTACATATATCGCCATGTTAAACAAGCGCCGAGCAGATGTGACGTAACACTGGTGACACTTTCAGTAGCTGCCATAAGACTATGTGTTATTTTAACATTTTTTGAGGATTTTTTTCGTTTATTAAATTTTTATTCATCTATACCAATTAGGTTTCTGAAACATTGAGTTTGTTATTGTGAAAGTCGTATTTTTTGTGCTTTTGGACATTTTTCAAACTGGCGTAACGAGTAGACGCCATATAAGACTCTGTTATTTTCTTTCGTTCTGAGGTATGTTTTTTGCCATTATGGAACTTTTTTTGTTTTTTGAACATTTTTAAAATAAATTAAGGTGAAAATTGGAAATATTCACATTTTTGTAAGTAATAGTAGTAATTGTCTAACCATTAAATAACCTCGTAATTTTTAGTTATAATGCCTGGTCGTATTTGTGCAGTGTCAACTTGCAAAAGCAATCAGTTGACTTTAAATAAAAGTGGTGTTACTGATGTAATATTTCACTCTTTTCCTATTGCTTAGGATATGGTTTCCACAACTTTGCAAAAATGGATTTGTTACTTCCAAACATTTCACAAAAAATGATCATGAACGAGACCTTGGAAATGAATTGTTAGGTATAAAGTTATACTATTAATTTACTGCTTGAAATAAATTTTGGTTTTTTATGGTTTGCCTTTGCGTCGTAAATTAAAAAAAAACTGCAGTACCTAGTGTCAACCTAAATTATCCAACTATTTTATAGATAAACAGGGGGAAGTTCTACAGAATACAAGTCGCAATATTAGAGCCTTACAAAAAACACAATAAAACTAGCAGTATGTTACTTGAATCAAATTTGGATAATTTTAAGCCATCCACATCTCAAAGTCGCTCTTCTCCTCATAATATTGTATCTCCTCAACCTCAAGCTGATCAATAAAATATACAAGGAGAACAAGAACTTGGTGCCTCTGTTGACATGGTGGATATTGATTATAATGCAAAATATGAGCTCCTGCTTAGAGAGCATCATAATTTAAAACATCACTCTAGAAACAAAACGCATAATTTGAAAAATCTCGCCAATTATTACAAAAATAAGTACTACAAATGTTATGCAAAGCCAACTACCAAAACAAATATTGCTGAGAACATCTTAAAATCTATTGCTACTAAAAATCAGATTGATTTTCTTTCAAATAAAAAGAAGAGTGTTTACTAGACGCAAGATGAGATAGCTACAGCATTTACTATAAGATATTCTAGCAAAAAATGTTATTTGTATTTCAGAAATAGTTTAAACTATTCTTTACCAGGACTGTTGAGTTCAAGACGTTGGGCAGCAAGGTTGGATATGAGTCAAGGTGTATTAAAACATGTTTTAATGATGATGAAATTAGCTGGAGAAGATTTCACTGGCTTTTGAGAAAACGATTGTTCTACAATTTGATGAAATAAAAGGTAAATCTGTTCAAGAATATTACGTAACAAACGATGAAATCATGGGACCCCACAGGTACATGCAAGTTGTACAAGCTCGTGGGCTCTTTTCTGAGTGGAAGCAGCCAGTCGATATTGCATTTGACCAGAAAATGACAAGGGAAATATTACTAAATATTATTTCTGAATTTCACAAAATTAATTATAATGTAATGGCATATTTAAGTGACTGTGAGGGTGGAAATATTAGATTATGGAAAGAATTGGGGGTTGAACATAACAAAACCTTCTTTCTTCATCCTGGCACTGATAAAAATGTTTATATGTTTGCTGATGCTCCACATCTTCTAAAGCTCATTCGTAATTGGTTACTTGACACAGGTTTCATTTTGTATGGAAACATAAAAATTACCAAAGAGCCACTTCAGGCACACATTGGTTTAACAAATGTCGAAGTTAATCCCTGCTGGAAAATCAATCAATCTCACCTCGATTGTGAAAAAGTCAAAGGCAGAATGTGAAAATGGCTGCTAAACTTTCATCACATACTGTAGCAAAAGCACTTTTTCGGTACAAGCCATCTCAAAACATTAAAGAAAATGAGGATTTGGCAAAATTTATTGAATATATTAATAATTGGTTTGAAATTTTCAATAGTTATGTCAAAACTGGAACTGTTCCATTCAAAAGTGCTTATGGCACACATTTACATACGCAAGAAGACCACCTAACAGAAATTGTTGATCAAATATTTTCAATACGACCAATTGGTAGAACTGGATTGCAAATTTTTCAAAAGGACATGATAATGTCTATTTTGTGGGAGTTACAGTTTTCACGAAAATAATAAAAAACTGATGAAAACTCTTACTGAATCATGTATGTCCATAATCGTTGATAAGTGCTTAATTGCATTTTGTTTGCTTTGTTTTTGTTCGGGAACTACTGAAAGAGTTTCCCATTCTATTCAAATATAGAAGAGGTCAGGTTAGGTTGGGTTAGGTCAGGTCAGGTCAGGTTGGGTTAGGTTAGGCCAGGTCAGATTGGGTTAGCTCTGATCAGATTAGGTTAGGTTAGGTTGGGTCAGGTTAGGTTAGGTTGTATTTGATCAGGTCAGGTTAGGTTAGATTAGGTCAGGTCAGGTTAGATTAGGTCAGGTTAGGTTAAGTAAGGTCAGATTAGTTTAGGTCAAGTTGAGTTAGATCAGTTTCGGTAAGGTCAGGTTGGGTTAGGGCAGATTTGTGGGGTTAGGGAATTATGTGGGGTTAGGTCAGATTAGATCAGGTCTGGTCGGGTTAGGTCAGGTTAGGTTAGATTAGGTCAGGTCAAGTTAGGTTAAGTTAGGTTGAACAGAGAAGGCGCTGTAATATCGCCCGGAGAGTATATACACGGTCTATCAAACAGGAACGGAACCCCACCAGGCTGGGAGAGGTATAAGAACAATATCGATAAGCCAGACGAGAGCTCGAAAGGCTCATCAACAAATCTAAACGGGACCACTATTACCAGCTGTGCGATGAACTGGATAACGACATATGGGGAAGTGGATACAAAATAGTGTTCCTGGGTCTACAACACAGAACACCCTATCAAATTAACCTGGAAAAGAAGCGAGAAATAGTACGAGCCCTTTTCCCCACTCGCAAGGAACCAGTCGCACACCAAGACTGGCAGATACAACTAGTGCAATCTTTCACCATGAAAGAGATAGAAACTGCAGTGGACTCCATGAAGAGCGAAAAGGCTCCAGGGCCGAACGGAATTCCTAGTGAGGCGATCCACCACTATGAAGTGGAGCCTGAGTGGATTGCGAACGAGCTTAACACTCTCCTGACCCAGCAGGCATTCCCCAAGCAGTGGAAAACAGCAAGAATTCTCTTCATTCCAAAGAAAGGCCAGGACCCCAATCTACTTTCAGCATATAAGCCTCTCTGTATGCTGAACACGATAGGAAAATTGTACGAAAGTCTCGTCAGAAATCGAATGGCAACTATAGTAGATGAGAAAGAGGAATTGGCAAGAAACCAGTTTGGCTTCAGGAAGGGGCGGTCAACGATCCATGCTCTGGAACAGATGGAACACTTCGCAACAGGAGGTAGAGAGCCATGGTGTGTACTGGTGACACTGGACGTGGAGAATACCTTCAACTCTGCGGACTGGGGGCTCATTATAGAGAAGGTCGCCAGCATGGGCATCTCTGGATACCTGGTAAATATACTGAAATCGTACTTGCGAAAAAGAACGATAAAGGTAGAGCAGGACAAACCCAGAGAAGAAGAGGATACTTTGGGTTACGTGTTCGGCAAAGGTGAGCTTCGTGTCAAGCCATACCTCAAGATATTTAACAGCTTCACTCAACACTATCTGTGTGCCTTGCAGATCAAAAGTTATTGGTCCCAGTTTTCTCCTTTCAGTGAGCAATACTGCTACGGTTTTTTCTGGAGCTGAACTGAGAAGTCTACTTTCCATTAAGGTCTGCCACCAGCAACATTGCTCTGTTTGGAATGTTTATTGAAAGTTCTTCTCTTTTTTCTACAACGATTATTGCCACATCATCAGCAAAGCCGACCAATGTGACTATGAGTATCGTATAATATATTCCATAAAGTAGGACCAAGTACTGAGCCCTGGGGCACGACGCCATTGATGCCAACAACTTTTGTCCCTTCCTGTATTTCCAGAAGAGTCTCTCTTTCTGATAGATAGGATGCCATTATGGTAATCATGCTCTCATTGATTCCCCTACTCCTAAATGACTCCAGTATCACCTACCACGATGCACTATTGTAGGCGGCATTTTTTACGTCTAGAGTGATCAACGCACATAGTTTTTGATGAACGGCAGCTCCTTGTGCAGTATTTACTACCATATTGATCGCGTCTACAGTTTGTCTTCCTTTTCGAAATCCAAACTGCTGATCTAATAGCCCTCCGGTACGTATTAGTTCTTCATTGAGACGTGTAAGCAGGAGTTGCTCATATAGTTCACTTTCTAAATCAAGTAAGCATATTGGTCTATATGACGAAGGATTATCTTGGGGTTTGTTGCCTTTTCTCAAAAGCACAAGCTTAGCTATCTTCCATTCAATTGGAAACTTTCCTTGCCTCGCTAGCTCATTATAAAAAGATAGGGAATGATTCGGGGTTTGTAGGGCCACTGCTTTAATTATTTCTGGCAGGATATTTGCTGGCCCAGGGGCCTTGTTGGTTGTCAGTTTCATGGAAGCATTATGACGTAGAACAGGACAAATTTAAGTTTTCCTAAATTTACGACTGCCTGGAGCTCACCTAGAATGGGGCGAGTCGTGGGTTCGAGTCGGGATATCTGAGTATCCCAAAAATTCTTTATTGGTATTATTCTTATAGTTTTTTCTTTTTAGCAAGCTGTGGGCGCCTGTTGATATTTCTTCAACAGGAGGGGGGTAGTAGGGCAAATAGACAAAGCCTTCTAACACTTCTTTCAAGCAGTTAATTTTAATATTGAAATTAGTAAGGTTAATAAAAAGTTAAGAAAATTACATTTGATTGAAATATACACTATAACAAGTTCAATTAATAAGCAACCAAGGCCATTGGTCAACTTGAATTTTAAGGCTTGTTAAATGTAATTGCAAAATTCACAAACAGAAAAAGGTATAAACTCGAATAACGAACAGACCTGTTTCGTTAACAACATTCAACACTTTAATAACTAAATGGGAAAACAAAACTTGAGGGTTCCTGTATCTGGGGACAATTTAATCCAAAATATTATATCTTTGTGGGTTTCTCACCCTAAAGAAAAGAAAATATTACAATTGGACTTACTAAACAGCTGTTTAAGTTACAGAAAATCAAAACAACAAACAAAAACTTTTGTACAGTGTAGCGACCTTAAAAATCGTCGAATTCGTAGGCATCTCGTCTTTGTAAAATAACCAAAAAAACTCACGGAGAATGTCGTATCAAACTTTTCTGGAAGGTTCCGTCTTGAAAGGTCGGAATCCTCCTTGACGTAGGACTTCTGTTTGACTCAACTTAATGGAGCCTTGAGAAATAATCAGCGGCACCCCGTGTATCCGTTGAGGGAAATATTTATTGCAACGGCCACCTCTTTCCTCAATTCATTTATAAGAAACGCCTCATATTACACGTATAAATTTATCTCCATAAAGAAACCTTAGATTTAATGAGGTTTCTTTCTTTTTATAAAAACTCAAGATGGAATCAACACCACGAATTCCTTTGGACGAGTTCTTTCTTCTCTGTTCTTTCTTTTTTTTGTTTTTTTTTTAACCCTTCGTTATCAGTTTCGATTCGGAAACTCTCGGGATATTATCTTGAAACCCGCGCCAATGAAATAGTAATTTGAATCGTGGCTTCATAAAATTGGCGTTTATAATTCAATATTTTATCAACAAATACAATCTTTTTTTTTTATTGAATATTAAGTTTCATTTTCACGGTGCTGTCGTGCAATTATCTTTCCAAATGTATATCACGGAAATATAAAATATTCAACAGAAGTATTGAGCCCTATGCAACCCATTGATCAAAATGGCCTTGTTTGCCTACGTTCCAGGTAAAATATATCAATAGAATCATAAACGCTTAAGGATACTTTCACTGAACAAGAAACAGGTTGATTTGGAAACGGGTGGGAGTTCTTAACAATAAACAATAAATTGACTGTTACACACCCCTTCTTCCCAATAAAAAATTTTGTTTGCAAACATTTTTTTTCAACGAGACATTGAAGACCAAGAAAATTTATCATAATAGAACTTCTCGAAATTAACACAACTTGCTACACCGCGCGTTATGAAAACAAGTTGTATCACAAGAATCCCACATTCATTCCTCCTTTCGTATCCCATTCATACTCGCACTACGCATCAGGATTCTTCTTCTTCATCTAAGTCATTCGTATATGGCTTCAGGTCTTTCACATGCCATCTTCCAAGTTTTTTATTGGTCATTTCCTCCACTAACTCATATACCAGTGGTGAAATCACCTTAATCACCCGACATAAAATATTTTTTGGTGTTAACTTTGCAGAAAAACGTTGGGCCGCATCAGAGAGTACATAATTTTTCTTCCACACTTTGTCCCCTATGTTGAATTTATAAGTTTCTCGCTTTCTCAAGTTGTATGTCCGTGCATTCTTTTCGTAAGCTCTTTTCAAATGTTTTTGGACTTCTTGAAAAATTAAAGGTAATTTTGCCAATTCGTTTGCATATCCTTCTCTGTCAAAAGGGTTCAGATTATATTCCGTGGGCGAATTAACATTTCCATAAAATTTCTCATCAATTGGGACATATCTCCCAAAGTTTAGGAAAACGGGACTGAAACCCGTAGCCTCGTGTATTGCCGTGCGTAGGGCATATCCAATTTTTGGGATTTCTAAATCCCAATCAGTATGATTCCCATCGATATAAGATCGAATAGCTGTTCCAACCACTCGATTGACTCTTTCCACCGGGTTCACTTGTGCGTGATAAAGGGCATTATACCAAATCTTGACTCCATACTGTTCGCAAAGAGCTTTAAACTCTTTACTCGAAAATTGTGTACCATTGTCGCACAATAAAACCTGCGGACTTCCGTACATCAAAAAAACTTCGTTTTCCAGGAACTTGGTGATTTGACTAGCAGTCGCTTTCTTGAGAGGATGAAGAAGCACGAATTTCGTAAAGCAGTCCGACACAACTAATAGATAAGCATATCCGCGCTTGGATCTAGGAACTGGTCCCCAAATATCGACGGAAATACTCTGCCAGGGAAATGAAACTTGTTTCTGTTTGCCCATAAATCCGGGTCGTGCAGTATTATTCACTTTTTGTGCATTACACGTCTGACATCTCTTGATATAATTCTTCACAAATGTTCTCATTTTTGGAAAATGATACATCTCTTTCAGCCTTATTAACGTCTTGAAAACTCCCAGATGAGCTGAAGTGGGATCATTGTGGCCTAACTCCATCAGATTTGTACGATGACTTTTTGGTACCACTATTTTCTACTCGGGGACATTAAAATTCATCACATATGAGGGAGGAAAATGTTTGTATAGCAAACCATTCTCCATCATCCAATCCGGGAACCTACCAGGATTCTCCCGCACCTTGTTCATCATAGTTTTATACCATGGATCTTTATAACATTCATTCGGTTCCAAGGATAACAAGGAAATCTGCACCACAGGAGCTCTGGACAATGCATCCGGAACAGTGTTCAAAGAACCCTTTCTATGTTCGATAATCATATCAAATTGTTGTATCTTAACAGCCCAACGGGCCAGTCGACCAGTTGGGTCCTTGAGTCGGTTGAGCCACAACAAACTATAGTGGTCTGTTATGACCTTGAAGGTCGTCCCTTCAACATAACATCTGAATTCATCCAAACCGAAAAGAACTGCACAAAGTTCATTTTCTGTGGTAGTATACTTCCTTTCTGTTGGTGTTAAAGTCCTACTTGCAAAGGCGATGACAACCTCCTGATCCTTATCATCTTTCTGAGATAGAACACATCCTAGGCCCACTTCAGAGGCATCGCATTGCAAAGGAAACTGTTTTGTGAAGTCAGGATTGGTCTTTCATTTTTTGGAATGCACCGTCCGCATCCGCCGTCCACTGCAATTTTTGTGACTTTCTTTTACCCTTCATCAGGGTCGTCATCGGTACCGTTAAGTTGGAGAAAAAAGGAACAAATAGTCTGTACCAACCACACAATCCAAGAAATCGTTTCAGTTCGGTAACTGTTTCCGGTCGAGGATAGTTCACCATAGCGGCGACCTTCTGAGGATCCGTTCGTAGTCCTTCTCGGTCCAATAGGAATCCCAAGTATCGTAGTGAAGGTCGACTGAACTGGCATTTCTCCAGGTTAACAGTAAGGTTGGCTTTCTTCAGTCTTGACACAACTTCACCTAATACTTTCAGATGTTCCTCGAATGTGGGCGTAGCTATTATAATATCGTCTAAGTAGACGAAAACGAAAGGTTCCAACTCATAACCCAAGATGGTATCAATTAGCCTATGTTGTGTCTGGGACGCATTGTGTAGCCCAAAAGGCATGACTTCAAATTCATATTATAAGCCCCTAGATGGAACTACGAATGCTGTCCTTTCACAAGAACTTGCCTCCAATGGAATCTGCCAATAAGCACACTTTAGATCAATACTAGAATGAAACTTTGCTCCAGTGAGTTTACTCAAAATACTATCAACTCTGGGGAGAGGGTACGCGTCCTTTTTCGTCAAACTATTCAATTTCCGTCCGTCAAAACAAAATCTGTGATCCCCATTAGGCTTTCGTACCAGGAGTACAGGAGAAGACCATGGACTACAAGAGGGACGCACCACACCCAAATCCAACATTTTATCCAGTTCTTGATGCAGCATAGATAACATAAACGGTGACATATTATGATAACGTTGTTTGACGGGTTCAGCGGTTCCCGTGTCAATTTTATGAACGATAGCGTTCGTTCTTCCCAACTTTTTGCCTGACATCCAAGAAATATCATTGAATTTTTCCACAACACCCTCTAACTGTTCTAGCTGTTCTGCTGTCAACTCTGACTTAGAACGCACTGTTATCTCATTAATTTCATCAATGAAAGGATCACTGGCATTTTGAATTCCTATGAAAAAATTACTTCGTATGAGCGATAAGTCAAACACCGTTAACTCCCTACCTTCCCGGAATTTTTTGTTCTCTTACAATTCTTTGAAAGCCCAATGTTTGAAACGAGAGTCTTTTCAACTTCACTTCCTGTATTTGCACGTTTCACTCGGTCTGGAGAGTGCGCTATTTATATTTTCCATCGTGCTCAGTATCTTCGAAATCATTGATAACCAATTCTATAGTATCCAAATTACTCTTCAGTGACCGCGGCTGCGTTGAACTATCATCTCATACAAAAAGACGGTTTGGATCAACTTCAATCTTTGTAGTTGACATAGTAGGATTATATATAAAAATCCCTATGCGTAGTACGTTCGATCACAACAAAAAAAACATCGCTCAACACCGATAGGTGTCGTGAGGCTGAAATGCCTACAGATGAATTACGGAATCTGAATAACCAACTCCAAAATCAACAAAAATTAAACAAACAGTTGCTATGCGTCGGTAGGTGTCATGACGCGTTCAGATTCATGCACACAAAATATTGAGGCGCCAAATCCACATTTATAGAATTGGATTTTGGTATGAATATTTCTTTCTTTCTATGTTTTTTACCACTGCAGTAACTGCAGTAACTAACGTTACTGCAGTTGCGTCACATACGGACATTTTCAAACTTATACAATAAACTCATACAAAATGAGTTCATTGTATAAGTTTGAAAATGTCCGTATAGGACGAAACTGTGGTAACGTTAGTTACAAATAAAAGCGGTAAAAAACATAGAAAGTTTCATTTCTCTTTCTAATATGATTTCCTACCACGTAGGAAAATGTTGATAAGGAATATAAATGTATTGGAATATCATTTTTTTTTCATCCCCATATTGGCAGCCTAAAATGTATATTTTAATTGGTAATTGACTGCCTCTAAATTTGTACTCAATGATACCTTTTCATATCAACATATCAATTCATGTTTACAGAAATCTCCAAACAGAAATTTTGAAAATTGAATTAGTAGTGGAGTTTCATTACTTCCGAAACGTGCTTCAATGCCTTGCGGAATCTTTTATTTTACTGGTAACTTTGCTGCCCTCGTGATTATATTCTAGAAATATCTTCTTATTTCAATATAGCACATCTTCTCGATCATATGAGCTTTTGGCAATGTTTCAAGTGCGAGTTTTGAAAATTAAATCTGCTCGGGTGTAATAAAGGACAGACTGTGACGTTCACCCAAAAAAAAACAGTGCGTGATATGAACCACTAAAGAGTTCAATCAGTCAAAAATTTGTATCACAAATGCTGACTGAGAATCGAATAATCTATGGAAAAAATGGAATTCGAATGCTTGGCTTTCTACAAATGGTTAACGTTTCGGAAAATGATCCTTTTCTTTCTCGAAATCCTAAAAATTCACATGTGAAAATACCTTAGACGAAAACAAATCATTTCCGTCGGAAGAATTGAATGTCATGATGTTAAATTCGATAATCCACATGAATATACACACACACACATACTTTCTCCATGAATAATGTTAGTACAACAAATCTACCACACCTGTAACTATCTCTTTTTCAGAATAACATAGTGATGGATATTTCCACCGGAAAAATTTCGAGCACTGATGTGCGAATATACCTGGTAATGAGCCTCATCACTGTTTTTGGAGTATGGTATATCAGGTTTTTGTGGAATAGAAGATTCTTGTACATCTACTCCTGGAACATGGAAGGTCCGAGTCGCAAGTTCCTTCCTATATATGAAAAGCAAAAATATATTTCATTTGGTCGGGACTACCACCGACCGGTTTCAGAGTACTTACTTCTTGTCATTACCGAAGGGGTTATTTCAGACGGACTGAACTGTCTGAGTATTCCGAACAAACAAAATCAATTACAACCGCCTGAGTATCCCGAAAAAACAAAATTGATTCCAACTGATGATAAGGTGCATCTACTGTTGGTATAGTTGAATGTACCATTGCGCAACCTGTAGACTGAGTCCGGAAACAACTTCACGAACACATACTCCGGGGCGAGAGTCAGAATAATAAATTAATAATTTTCGGAGAGATACGTATGATTTGGTCAAGTTTGAAGAAAGAAAAAGAAGAAGAAAATAAATAACATGAAATGAATACATTGAGCTAGATGATGGTTTGTTCAATTTTGGATACTATGGTCTTCAGTGGATCGAAATTAATATCGCATTGACTGCAGTGGATATTATAATTTTCAAACAACAGATTTATAGAAGACACTTGAGCCTCTCTAGATGATAACATCATCCTGAGGTGGGTTGAAGGGCACGACAGAAGTGAAGGTTATCGGATTGCCGACTCTTCAGCTAAAGAAGCGGCTGGACTAATGATTTCAGGACCCATTGACATGGCCTGATGACTTCGACAAATGCGGAACTAGCCAAACGTCACACCCATGCTCAATCTCTGAAGAGTTAGGATGGAATCGAAGGATTCAATTTTATCAGGATCACCCTGGGCGACCCTGTGAAGCTGGCGCTGAAGAAATATCTGGCGATGACTAGGAAAAATCTACGCTTGACAGAAGAATTTCTGATTGGTCACTGTCAACTGAGGCAACACCCCCATAATATGGGGCTAGTGGACGCACCTCTATGCAGGATGTGTGAACAGAAAGATGAAACTGTCAGGCATGTTCTTTACGAGTGTCCGGAGTTATCGTCAATAAGAGTGTGTGTTCGGCGAGTCTTGGCCTACACCTGTTGATATGAAGGGGATGTCTCCTAGTGATCTGTCTACCTTCCTGGAAAGGACAGGATAGACGATGACCTAGGAGGACAACTCCTCGGGAGGATTTACAATGTCACATGTGGCCTGAGTGCTGTGAGTCTACATTCACCCTCCCTACTCTACAGATACAGATAGAAGACACTTTTCCAAGGTTGGATCTAGTAAAAGGGGTATAGAAAGTGATCTGTTTACGTGTAGTAGCTTGAGGTAAGTTGAAGTTGATTTGTTCTAGTAACGAGGGTGCATTAATGGAACAATGCAAAATTTTGTATGACATAATAATTCTTGATAAAATTTTACGTTGCTTCAAGAAAGACAGATCGAATCTTTGAAGTAGTGTGGAGTGGTTTGTTCCTCTAATAGGATACACGCCATCAGTTGTGAATTCAAGAAACTTCAAAAAATACCTATGCACATTTTCCAAGGTTTCTTTAGGAAGATTATAGAGAGGATACCAAATTAAAGTAGTATACCCCAACTTGAAGCAAATAAGAGATGTATAAAGTATAGTTATGGCGATAATATTGGTGAATGATTCACAGTAACGCAAAACGAAGCCAAGCATTTTTCTAGCGGATGCCGCGACAGATTTGGTGTGGCCAACAAATGTCAACCTGCTGTCGAACGTCACCCCTAGATCTTTGACAGCTTCATCGCGAGGAAGTATTGCATCTTCGAAAGTATAACAATACTCAATAATATTGGCATTACGTGTAAAAGAGCAA